>BMAW01057722.1:54797-112565 GCA_019974015.1 Nephila pilipes | reverse complement strand
TTGTTCTTACACATTCGGTTTGAAATGAATAAGATTAGCTCTTGAAGCAAATTTATGGAAATGCAGATTTGGAGGAAAGAGTGATAAATGGGGGTTTTGGATCCTCGCAGTGGAATTCATAGCGTACACGATATGCTGTATGAGCAATACGGGATGGATCTTTCATTTCCAAGTTGATAAAAATTTACATATTATTTTTACAGCATATATTATTGTCGGTTTGGTTCTTTTAATCATTTTCTAATTATAATGAAACAGTAGAATACTGAATTTGAGCCTCGTAAATTTGAAACATGGTCAAATGATTAAGATTGCGACTGATTCGTTACCTGATGCACAATTTCTTCTCATTCAACGACCTTACATTTCAGTTTGGTTGGATGAGTTCATTATCTTTATAATTATGCAGAATCAAGAAAATGTTTTTGTAATTGTTTTTGTGTTTCTTATTTCATCCATTCGAAGCATATCCATGACCGCTGATGAAGCTTTCAGCTATTACTTCCTATTCTGGAGAATAACTTATATCTCTATAAGCAAATTACAACTACAAATTACCTAAATATACTAGAAATTTTAATCATCAGCTTCATATCTAAGACCATGATCAAAAGTATAAATTAATAAAATATATTAGAAACTTGAACTTCAGTCACCAATCTTGCAGATCCTTAAAACTATAATTTAGCTAAATACCTTAGATACTTGTATTTTAATCATCAGTGTCGTAGCTCATGATTATGATCAAAACCAAAAAATTAACTAAACATGCTAAATGTTTGAATTTTAATCATCAGCTTCATTGCAAATGATCCTAATCAAAATTAGAAATTAATTAAATATATTAGATGCTAGATTTTAATCATCAGCTTCGCAAATCATCAAAACTACAAATTAACTAAATACAATAAATGCTTGAATTTTAATCATCAGCTTCGCAGCTCATTAACATGGACACTCGGTTGCTAAGGCCAAGTCGTTTACGATATGACTTTTTTAAACATGTTGTGCATGATGTTAAAGAAGATATAATATAATTTTGGATTAATTGTGTTCGTGTATTTCCATTGAAATTATAGATATCTTTATGTAAGAAGTTTCAGATGCATTGGAAATTTTATTTACCGAGTGAGAAAATTATCAAAAATATCTACTATATCAGTGGTGGCTAACTGGTGATCTACAAAATAAATTTAGTGGTTCAGAAAAAAACGTAGACATAATATACATTATTAAAATATTTTAAAGCAATACTGAAATATAGAACTTAAGTAGCTTAAATATTAGTTCGATCATTACGACAGTCCATTCACCCTCAAATATTGATTTTCATCTCTTTGTTTTGTTTTGTTAATAAATTACTCATAAGATCTTTCTAGATAAGTATAAAAATAACGAAGTTTTTTCTTAAAGTTACATAATGAATGGCATAAAATAGTTGACTTTCATATTTATCAATTCTTGTTTAGTGTGTATTTGATTGAAATAAAATCATAGTTGGAAAAAAGAAAAATTTTGCACTCCTTTAATAATACAAATGCGATAATAATGACAATAATATCATACATGTTTTCATTTCCTTAAGGTTTAGAGCTTCCACAATCCCCTAGCAGTCATCATTTAAATAAACATTCAAACTGGAGGATCAAATAAGAAATAAAATATTGAGAAAATATGTTTGAAACTGCTCAAAATTTGAAGGTTCTCAAAATCTATACATCTCGTAACGGGGGTAATGCGCGTTAAATCTTTCGGGGTTTCAAGTCCTTCAATTAGCAAATTATGAAAGTTGGGTGAGGGGTTGCAGTTATCATTCTTGTCACTTTACCAAGGTTCATAAATACGAGGTCCTCCAACAACAACGGTAAATTGCATGTTGCTGAAAAGTACATATTAGTAAACAAACTTTCAATAAAAAAAACCATATAATAAACTGATTTCCCGGCAGCTTTGTGTTATGTATTCTAAAGTTATATCCAATGCGAAATTGAATGAAACTGAATAATCGAATGAAATTGAATGAATGAGAGTTGATGTTAAAATGCAAGAGCCTTATCTGGCTATGCTGTGATATGCATTTGTTTAAAGTATAGTCTACATTGAATAAAGGAAGATAATTTAAAAATTGTTTACAAGAAAATCGAAAATAAAGAAGGGTCGCTAAGGTGTCTAGTTGTGCTTCCCTCGTGTACAACATAGACAGTAAAAACCATGAGATAGAAAAAATTCCCTATGGTTCTTCAAGGTTACGATTCCTGTACTAAACTAACGAAAGTAAGCCCTTGTGGAGTATAAAAATTGTCAAAACTGGGAAGACAATCAAAACGCCCAGATCACTCGAATAATTTAAGGACAAAAATTAATTGTTAAAGATAAATGAATATGAAATTTGAAATGATAAGTAATATTTTAAAAAAAATGTAACTTTTCTGATTACAATTTTACAAATATAAAATACTTCATAAACATATTAACAAATATATTTTTCCTTAAAAATTAAAATCATATTAACGATATTTGATGCATAGAATTATGAATTAAATGTTCGATGAGGTTTTGAAAAAAAGGTGCTAGATTGAAAAAGAACCGCTATACTATTTATTATCCCATATAGGTTATCTTCTGGAATTGTTGTTGATTGGTGTGTAAGATTATTAAAATAATAAAATTATTTATCTAACATCTATATTACTGCATTATATAAGAAACTAGACATTTCGGAAATTAAACTGACTTTTAGAGTAATAATTTAAATTTTTTACTAAGTAATTTCCCTCTTCTATATCTGAAATATTTGAATAATTTATCCATTAAATTAAATTACATTATATCCTCAAAATTTATTTTATTACAGGTCGCTTTACTGATAAGTTGTCGATAATAACTGATAAATAGATGTTTTATCTTTTTCATGAAAATAATAGTGGGTATCGTCTGCGCAAATATTTTAGTTTATATTTTTATACTCATATTAGGCTTAACGTCTTAGATAAAATACGAGCTTTGTAATTGAAATTTTGCTTACCAAATGCCATTTGAGAGTTCCACAAAAAGTTGCATTTATTCTGAAGCATGATTCTATTATAATAGAAATATTCAATGAAGTATTTGAAGATATAGTTGCTTAAGCGAATTGCAAGAGACAAATTGCATTAAAAATTGGTTTGAAGATCTTGTAAATTCTAAGATATTTAAAGAAAATTGCAGAATTCGAAATATTGTGTATGCTTGAATGTATTTGGAACATCAAAAAAAGCATTAAAAATTCAACGAAAATAAACTTATCAATACAAAATATGCCTTTCAAAAATTCTTAAATGTCGTTGATAATACGTAAGACAAATATGCTGCACTGAAATGAATAGAAAACCCACCTTTGCCAATTTGAATAAGAATATTCTGCTTTGGTATAAGCCGTAAAGGAAATATTTACGTCTGGAAGAAATGTTGAAGATAAATATTAATCTAATATATAGCTCTATATCGAAGAAGACTTACCGGGTTAAAGATAATTGAGTCTTGTTTTTACTGACTCTCTATTATATTTTGAGATTTGGTTGGCATGCCATTATTTCAAAATATGGTTTCAGAAATTCTGTAATACTTTTAATGTATTTTCATCCCAATTATGTATGGATAAACGAATCCTTACATATAAATAGCCCATAACTATTCCAATACAAAAACACACACAAATATATATATATAACTTTTGATTTTATATGTATATAATCTTTTTTTTTTTTTGGTTTTTGCTATTTAATAGTAAATTTCAATATTCCATGTAATTTGTATGGTCTTTGACAATTCACTTGTTCATTATCTAGAGTTTAGTGCTGGCATTTTGGCAACGGTTTAATATTGTTCTGCCCCAAAAACGGTTTTTGGTTATGTGGTCTAAAAGGTTATTCTTTTTTATGCTTTTTCCAAGTCTATGTGTGACCTGATATACAGCTTTAATGGGCTCTTAAATGTAAGCGAATCTTATTTCTAAAACTAAGTTTTTTATGTTGCGTAAATTTCTAAATTTTATTTGTATCCCTCCAATGTTGTTATTATTTCAGGACAAACTAATGAACAACAAGAAAGGTTTCAGGAACGAATATTATTTAATACTTGACACGTTCCACATCACAAGACAAGATACAAAACATATATAAAACAGATTCACGAACATCAGTCCATCATTCTGCTAAAGAAGTCTCTCGCCTTCCATCGTGCTTGCGCTTCTAACCAAAAAGAACATGTGGTGCCATCTGGCTAACATGTAATAGTACATGGAAGGTAGTGCTAAATTACGGTGTTACAGAGTCTATTTATTTATACGCCTTATATGTAGTTTGGTTAGGTTTAGTTTGGTTTTATTAACGTCGCTCTAGAAGCAACACGAGGGCTATTAGCGGCGGAACTCGTAATTTTGAGCCTCGGTCAAGTAATACACGTAGTGTGTGGTACTTAAAATTTAGTCTGATCGTTGCGGGTTTTTTTTTTTTTTTTTTTTTTGCTGTATCTGTTTTGTTCTCTTTTCTTTTCTTAAAACGGCATATTTAAACGAATAACATGTAAAAATGAAAGTATTCGTTCTGCTCGGAAAACATTCTGCAGAAACTGTAGCTATGTTAAAAATAGCTTACAAAGATAATCTCTGGTAGGAGGGGGGGAAACTGTAATTTAAAAGTAAATTTTTTTCTTTAAATTATGGAGACAATGGATTGATGACAAACTTAATTTTTTGAAGGTCGAAACTGCTCGAACAGGCAAAAATTCGTAAATTTGTGTTTGAAGTTTGACAAAGGACAATCAAATATATCATTAGGAAATTTTAGCCTAAGATTTGAGAATGAAATGGTTGCTTCCTAATTTGTGCATAGGTTTTGACGGATCATTAAATGGATTCTTCTCAGTGGGTCAAATATTATTCAAAAACCGCATGAATCCTTTTATTCATGTACCTTTATAATGTGACATAGTCAAATGCGATTTCCTTTTATTTCCATACTGAAATGTAAAGACGCAGTTTTAACGACATAGAAGCTGTCACGAAAAAGAAGAAAAACGACGGAGGAGCTGCAAGCCATTACTGCATATAAATGTCAAAAACGTTTCCAATAATAGAATTAATTATTGAGCATATATGTTAATTAAAAAGGAGAGTACTTTGAAGGTGATAAGTTCCTTTTGAAACAAAAATTGCTATGCATAGCATTTAAATAATAATTCGGGTTCCTCTATCTCTCTATGTTACCCATAATTATTTTTATACATAAGATTATTATTAAATGCATGAATTGTATTAAAAATTAACAATATAAAACTGTAGTTTTAAATTTCTGAGAGGCAGTTATTTATAATTTTATAAAGTAATTTAAAACTTCATTGAATTCAAACTGACTTTATTCCAATGACCTCAATAGATTATTTCACTGCATATTAAAATTTAAATTAAAAGCTTACGTATTTTGTGCAAGCAACATTTTTGAAGAATGAATATCGAATTAACTAAAGTGGTAATAGAAACTCTTTCAACATGTTCGCTTTCAATCCAGTGTGTTTTACTTAACTATTATAATCACCATTTACTCCAACAAAATGGAGACCATATAACGTATATAAGGCTCATACAAGAGCTCCTCTGCATAGAAATATCGGACTAAACGAAAATGCTGTCTTGCATTGCTTTTGAAAATGAATGGAATGATTGATGAGCTGCTGCCGAGAAGACTATTGTCCTTCGAACGGTCATGTAACGGTCATTCTGGCTTTCCTTTTGCGCTTAACTTCTCTGAGGATTTGATCCTAGTTCTCATCTTTGAGTAATCAACGACAGTTTATCTCCCCTTGTAGAACCAATACTTAGAAGGCGAATTTCTCATTAGCTTTGATTTCTTTAGTGATTTTTTTTTCAGCGATTATTTATTTTATTGGCGTACAAGGATATTATATATGACTTACAAAATGGTATATGTTTGTTAAATACCCATTATATTCTTATTGTTTCAAATTGAAAAATTGGTATTTAATATAAATTTAAAAGGGAGTGTATAAACAAAATTATATTTAAATTTAATTTTGAAATTTGTTTCCTGATATCTATAAATTTGATTTTCCTTGTAATAATTCTTTCCTTATATTAATTTTTATAACAATTCGAAAATTATTATATAAGAATTGTTCTTTTCATAAATAATTAGGAGTAATATACTGAATCAAACACATAAAACGAATGCACGTGAGTTTTTATGAGTGTATAGAATATTAAATTAAAGTTCTTGTTAATTTTAAGAAATTTAGAATTGATAGTCATTTCTAATGAAAGATTTTAATTTTTTATTAAATTAGTTTTTAAAGAAAATTATATTTTTTTATTGATAAAAATATTATATACAAACTAAAGGCATGTCACAAGGTGATTCTGCTGGCAATAGTTTTGCTGATATATATTTGCACTCTATGAACAAATTTTACAGATAATAATAATTATACATTTCTTAGACATTTTTATGCTCTCATGAATTTCAAAAATGAATTTAACTCAGAATTTAAACCACATTTATCTTTTTAACCTTTTTATCAAAATTAAAACAATTTAATAAAAAATACTCATGAAACTGATTACTTAGATATTAATTTAAAAAAGTGGGTGCCAAGAGATATGTTATAATATTAATGATAAATGGGACATAATTTTTCGGGAACGAAAAACCTTTCTTTGAAAGCCATTTAAGTTTATCGATGCTTAGATATATTTTGCATAATTGTTTCTATGTAATATTAAAATGGCTACTAGATCTATAAATATTCAAAATAATTTAAATAGATTTAATAATATATGTATCTTACTCTATCAATTTCCTAAAACCTAAGCTAAAATATAAGAATTATAAAGTTGATTAATTTTCCTTTTTCCATATTATTCATTTGGTTTTGTAAAGAATTTTTCCTCGCTTTTTAATTTTTTTTATATACATAATTTGTTTTCTATTTTGTTGTTAAGCAATTTTTTAAAAATATTTTTGTTAAGGTTCAAATATGGCTTAACTATATAGTTGAAAGGACTGAACATTTAAATTCTAACTTTGTCGAATGAATGGTAGGATTAAAGCTTAGATAATTTCTTTTCTTTGTTCCTAATTTATTGTTTTGATGACTAAATGTTTTCGATGTAAAGTATATTTTGTGTGATTTATTTTTATTCATTTATTTTTTTTATTATTATTTTCTCTTATTTTGCTTAAATGTAATCTTTTATTATGTATTTTTGTTTTGGTTTGGTCTGTAATTATGTATATAGTTTTCTGTAATGAAACATCTCTTTTTATGTAGATTGTTCTATTTGGATCATAAATCTAGGTTTACTAAAGCAAATGTTTGACCATTAATACTTATAAGCCACCCTGAAATCTTAAGTCTTTTGTTATATTGAATAATTTTATTTCCAATTTGTTTCATTCTTAAAATATTTCAATTTTTTAAAATTTCTGTATTTAGTGTCACATTTATGTGTTTTTATCAAACTTTTTGTGGTTTATGAATTTTTTTACTTAAACACACAGTTTTAAAAAAATTTAACAATAAATTTTCACTACACACACACACACACACACACACACACACATATATATATATATATATATATATATATATATAAATTGTTTCAATTACCAGTACGTCAAATAATCGAATAGTGTTGACTTCAAGATAATTTTTCTCTCTGTATTATTTTGCAGTCTTTCAAAATGTGCCGAACAAAATACTTTTAAGCACTTTTTCCTATTCTTTATTTTATCGAGTAGTATTATCTTCAAATTCGTGTAGATTCATATAGTGATATAATAAATAATACAATGTTCTTCATGAGATAAAATATAAATGCTTCAAAAATACCCCTTTGAATACGTCTGCCTCATTATTTTTGGAGCTCAGTTCATTGTTTGGTGGTATGAAAAATAAGTTACTGCTCATTCAAAGAATATTACAGTGATTTGCGTAAAGTAAAATACACATGTCTAAGAAGTTAGGATATTATATCGTATGCTCTAAAACGCACATAAAAATAAGATATAACAATACTTCTTCGTTAACTTCAATATTATATCTTCGAATTCATATTCTGTAAAATAAGAATTAAGATGATTTAACTGAAAGGGCATGATCAATGAAATGTTTAACGGTTATCTGGCTCTGATGCGTCGATCAAAATCTATTTTACAAAAATAAAAATTTAAACTGTTCGAATTTTCCACTTAATTCCTCCAGCATAATAGCGTGAAGTCCATACAGAGTATTCCAAATTAAGGCCATATATTGCAAGCCCACTAAAAGTTATATTTTACAATACTTCATCATTACTTTCAACATTAATATATCTTTTAATTGTTTATAAACGACAGGTATTGTATGATTTAACAGAAATAGCATCAACAACGAAAGGCTAAATGAATATCTCTCCTTGTTATGTACATCAAAATTTATTTTACTTAACTACAAACTTATTTTGCGAATTGTCCATTTAATTCCCTCTTCCATTATGAGTATTCTAAATTAAGCCTATATATTGTTAAATACTCAAAGATTAAGATATCACTATATTTCAGCGTTAATTTAAACATTAATTTATCTTGCAACTGGTGCTTTATTAAGGAAAGGAATTTGGCTGATTTAACTGAAATAGCGTCATCAACGAAAAGCCTAATGAATATCTTCCACTGACGTGTCCACCAAAATCTATTTACTTAAATAAGAACTGAATTTACGAACTTCCTATTTAATTCCCACGGCATTATAACTTAAGGTCCATAATAAGTAATGTGGACTAAACCCGTAACACAAGCATATGGCTTCGATCCACCTGGAACAAAATCCCGTTCGAAATTTCTATCTGATCCTCAGCAAAAGGGCATCCAGACAAAAATAAACTTTTGGCTTATCTGCTTGGAACAGCGTTCCAATCCGGCTCTGATTGCATTACTGTACGAAAGCGGAGCCTCGCGGACTCCTCCCCGTAAAAGCAAGTAACTTTCCCCTGCCTTCGGTGCGATAATTAGTTACTTAGGCAAACAACAAGCTTGCTTTCTCCGCAATAGCGCTGTTAATTACGTTTTATCCCTCCCCCCCATCCCTAGATTCGCTTAAGTAACATTGGAATTCTTTTCCAAAACTCCACCGGCTGAAATAAAGTTTTAGCAGAGAGAAAGCTTTTCGGGAAGAGGACTGATTACGGGAATTTGCATTCTCTGGAACAGGACGTAGGTACTTCAAAGGGAGGGGTCGGAATCCGATATTATCAATGGTGCGGGATGAGCGATTGATTACTGAGGGAAAAGGAGGGATCGTTTTGTTCTCGTTTTCGGTGTCATCGTTGACATTCTTTTGAGCCTTTTTCGGGTTGGGGGAGTTGGATTGTTCAAAGGAAAACGATAGTGGGTTTGTGGGAAGGGATTGTTTCCGATCTTTTGGGGATGCTCTCGGTGAAGGAAATGTGTTCCACGTATTTGGTGTGTATTGTGTTTTTTTTTTTTTGGTATGCTTTACGGTGATAAGTTAACTCCCCTTGGATGCTAAATTTATTCCTAATTGAAAAATTCACATAATGGTTCGATTGGTAAATTATTTTAACAGTAAGTTGTAATTACAATAGTTTGGTTTATTCCGTGAAAGCTACAATTCTAATGAGGATTGTTTATTCACTTTTAATTGCATGATTCACGTTAAGTGTTTTAAATAGAGCTAATTTTTACCGTTGCAGTTTAAAATTATTAAATAAATAATCTTCGATATTATTGTCATTTATACCATTCTGAATATAGCTTAAAAACTAAATTATGTATATTCTAAAATATTTATAGAACAAAATTATTATAATTTGTTTTATATAGTTAAGTTATGTTTACAAAAAGTAATTATTCATTAGTACTTATTCATGCTGTTAAGCTACTGCAGTTAAAATTATATGAAATAATAGATAAAATGATATCATTTGTAGTAAATTAAAATAAAAATATTTGAACGTAAGTGGTGTTTTCGAATATTTTTATTGAATGTGGGTAAAAAGGGCTAAATAAATAAAAAAAAATTTGCGTGACTTATTTATTGATAAATAAAAATGGGTTTTCACAAGTATTTTTCAAAAAAATATTTATTACTAGTCTATAATATTATGAATTCAATTCATAAGGCATATGGTTTAGATTATTATTAGCAAAGATAATGAGTAATTTAGTGATTTTTAATTATTTATAACTAATAAATACTCCAAAATTCAAAATAAACTTGGAAAATAAATACTCACAAATAAACATTCTTATTTAAACTAAGTAGCTTATCATTAGAAAAAATATCTTTCAATTTATCTGATTATTACAGAAAATGTTTCCCAACAAAAAAATTTCATAAAAATTAAGGAATAACTAATTTATGAATTGATTAATTCAACCCATGAAAAAGACCACTAAAATATTTTATTAATAAACCTAATCAATGATGTTTTGCTTTTGCTCTTGATTATTCATAATTAAAAAACCCGTATCGATCAAATCATTCTCAAAAAGCAAACTGCCTCTCAGTTCTATAGATATTAATTATAAAGTAATTTTTAAACTGTGTCATTTATTATTTTATGTTAAAACAATTTATGTTTAAAAATAAATGAAAATTTTAAAAAGAGTAAAAACATTTTTTACGCACAATGCATTTAGAACAGTAATGGAACTTACGCCAACTTTGGATTATTTTTATAGCTCCTTTCATTTACTAATACGTTTACTAATGGAACAATATAATAAATCTTTTTCCATTAAACAATAATGAATTTGAATAGTTTTCAGATTTTTTATTTGAATTTCTCGCATTAAATTTAAAACTAAAACATTAACATGATAAGATTATATAAGCGTGTGTCAGGAAAATATTCTTTTTTTGAGCTTAAGGAGCATTTGGCACAATAGTCTAGAAACAATATTTATTTTTAGATATTCGTGAAATACGATTCAAAATACTATTAACATGTGTTAATATGATACATAAATTTGTAAAATAATACTCTTAATTGTATTTAGTTAATTGACTTGCTTTATCTTCATATATATTAGAGGTGATCATATTAATTTAAAGTTAAAAATAATAATGTTCTTTTAAATTCTCTACTTGTATTTATGTATAGTAAGTGAATTCAACTCAGCAGAGGTTGAATTAAACTATTAATAAATTATAAATATTCACAGAGAAATTTTTTTTTCTTCAATGCAGTTTAAGTTTCAATGCTGAAATTCTTTATTTTAATTGCTTAATTTTGAATGAAGTTATATATAAGAGCTTGTAAAAGTAATTAAAGCCTACTAATCTGTCATAAGACAGATTCAGAATTTTTACATGTTATACTTCATTTTCTTTAATGGCTTACTTCTCCTATTTGTTTCCATATTTTCAGGTCTAAAATATTCTGTGATATGTCAATTAATCTTTAATGAGGACAATTACGTATAACTTCTTTACAGAATATTTGTAAATCAGTTATACATTACAGATATTCTGTAAAAATCGATAAAATCTTAGTTATACGTTTTATTACCGATATCAAATGGTTCTGTTGCTACATTGTCTATATAGAAACTTCAGGAAAATAATTATAAGAGTGCTTCTAATATTCATGAAGTAAACATATTTATCTCTAGTAAATGTGATTCATATTTAAATTTTTAATATAAAGATACTTTCTAGAAAGAATGCTTTGTTGTTTTTCATTTTTTTTTCTAATTCATCCATTTCATTTTATTAGTTTTTTTCATACAAATATTTATTGAGTTAAATTGAAAAAGCTTGATTTAATGATTTTTTTTTTAAATTTTTCAATAAATAACACAATTTCAATTTCTAGGAGTATTTTGTGACCAAAAATTTCGTTCTGAGAAAACTCCATATAATCAAAGCCAAAATATATTGAAAACGAAACAACTTAAAGCTCAAAATTAAAAAAAAAAGCAATCAATTAAAGAAAAATGGTTCAATACGAATATTTCTATCATTAATTACTCATGTTTTTCAATTAAATGTTTAGATCCTGTCTAGCTTACATTTATACGTTTTTATTTAAATACGTATAATTATATAATTATGTTCCAACAGGAATACAAATATCGTCTAAGCTAATAAATGAAACTCCTTTGAATTACTTGCAGCATTTTCAGAAGGTCATAATGAAATCAAATCTAATTTGAAAAGCAAACATTGAAAATGTCATTGCTTTGAAAATCTTTGAAAGATAGCATAAATGATTTATTCATCTCGCTCTTTGCATAATTTTAAGAAGTAAGCTTACACATCTCTTTAAATTTACGATAAAAGTCAAAGGTTACGTATAGTAATCGATACACAACCTTCGTGAATGAACTAAGCATTTCGTGAAAGTCTCATATATCCCTAGCTTAGTGGATTAATCTTAGGATTCAGAAGAAATGGAGGATTAATTAGTTCGTAATAGAATTTTATCAAGCAAATATTTGAAATATCATAGAAATGAATTTGAATGAAGAATGAGATATGCTTTACACAATAAACCTGTTTATCTATTCCTAATAAATGAGTAAATCTAATATGAATAGACAAATGTATAAAAAGATGTTAGATGGTGGAAGCAGATCATTTAAATTTTATTCATCAGCGTCATTAGTTTTCAGCTTCAGAAAAAAATATAGTTAAAAAAATGTTCAGGAAAATATTTAATTTTAGGAAGGATAAATTTATGATTCTCTAGATTAAGAAAGTTTCAAAAGTAGTAAATAACACGTTTAGAGTGTTTCAAATCTGAAATGGAGATTTTTCCAATTATCTCTCGAATTGAAATATTTGCTGATTCAGAGTGTTAATTTTGGTGATGAAATTTAGCATTTATCTTAGTCTCATATTGAAACAAAAACCACCATCCATACAAAAATCTTTCAGAAATAAAAATGTATAACCTGTCATAACTAATAGTCGTGCAATACGATTGTCATTGTCTTACAAAAAGCAACACCAGGACTACTGACGACAAACACGTGGTTTAAAACCACAATCAAGTGAGGAGAAGGACACCTTAATCGGCACCACGCCACGTGAAGACTTTAAGTGATTGTGTTTACTTATTATCATCGCACTAGGAAGCAACACTAGGGCAAATGTCAGAATGCTCAAGAGGACTTAGTTTACCCTAAGAGTTTAGAGCTACAAACCGTTCCCCCGGTAGACAATCACCCCCACACTCAACATTTATTGGCAAAAAGAAAAAAAAAATTACAATTTTTTGCAACAATAAGGTAATAAGTAACAGTACATGTTGAAGCAAAAAACAAAATTTAAAACTTAATTGCAAAACTCAAAATTCTATTAAGGTTTTCGGCAACGGACATCGTAATTTTGAACCTAGGTTATGTAAAAAAGATGAGCCTGAGCTGGTTAATCACTCTCCAAAATGTCACACTACGAAAACGGGACGACTTTGATCCACCAGTGATTCAATGTGCATCAACCCTGTCCACACGGCGGGTCCTTAGTAGCATCAGAGTTTGAATCCATAACTTGGACGAAAACCGCTGCTCGCGTGTCTGCGACTATGACCCCTAAGACAATTTTAAGATTTAAGTCCACTTTAGGACTTTGAACTTCAACAGATTTAACGTGTATCAGCCCTGTTTCATAACGGATCTTTCTTAAAATAAGGAAACAAACCCATTTCAACTCGATTTAAGCAACGCCTTTGACCTTGATTAGTTTGTTTCTTTACTACCAGAAACCACAATTCCTTACTAAGGGTCTGACAAAGTGCAATTAATTGCATGTAATCTACGGATTGGTAAAGAAAAGAAATACTCTTATTGGTTATCATCTTTCTATTTGTTCTTTACTTATTTTCAGTCTTTTACAAATTATTTTTGTTATACACCTTTTAATTTGTTTATTCCTTATTTTATTTTTTGCCATCATTTATTGAAACAACATTCTATTTAGTATTTTTTTCCCCTTAAAATTTTATACAGCTTGCAATGTTTAAATTTATTCATGAGTTTATATGAAATTAAGCATACAAAAGTAACTTAGAATTAGTATTTTTATTTAATATTTAGCTCTATCCTTTTAATTCAGCTTATTTTATTTATACTTTATTTATATAACTTTTAATTTTGTTTTAAAATTTTTAATTAAGTTTTTGTTTTTTATGAAGTCATTAAACGAATTCATTAGTTTTACTATTTTCTTTATACACACACACACACACACACACACACATATATATATATATATATATATGTGTGTGTGTGTGTGTGTGTGTGTGTGTGTGTATGTGTGTGTGTGTGTGTGTGTGTGTGTATACACTGCGTAACAATGCCATTTTGTGTAGGTTAAACATGGATAAGTATTAGTAAGGCAGTATCGGTTAAATATTGCTTAAATATTAATAATTTATACTCGCATATCTCTTGTATTTGAACTAAATAGTATTTGAAGCATAATAAGTTATTTTAAGAGAGCTAGAATATTAATTATATTTAAATATTATTCTCCATCCGTAAACTGTTTTGCATAGTAATGTCTTATGTCAAGATGGTGTGCCTTTTGTGTATTGAATTATGGTTTTCATCAACTTTTGTTGTAAGGAAATTTGCTGAGTAGAATTGCTTGGATCCATAAAACATTCTTAACCCTGCATTTCGGTCTAAAGCCAGAAACAAAACTTATTATAACTTTATCCTTTTTCTGATTCATTTACTTTCTTCAGTTTTTTTCATCTCAAACATTTTATAAGTTTTTGATGCATAGCTTATTTATTAAGATTATTTAGTACTTAATTTAATATAGTTTTCTTTCAATTATATAAAATCATTTTTTAATTTTCTTCTGTTTTTGGTTTTGCAATAATTATGTAGTTACGGTAAACGTAATAAACTGGTAATTAAGTATAATTACAGTGATTATTTATAATCACCATTAAATTTGGTAAATGTGATAAATTTTTGAATATTTATCACATTTACCTGGTAGTTTATTTAATACCCAACTCATAATAGGGAATGTAATAAAAGTTCATAAATTTTCTAAAATTTATGACGTCAGATGCACGTGATATATGATTTTGATGTCAGATGAACACATGTAATTTTAGTAGTGTTTCTAATTTCATGCTGGATAGACCTTTTTTAAATACTGAATAATGGACGATATGCATGAGCGTTTTAATTCTAAGTTATTAATTGTCTTGGGCACTAAGAAAGCTATAACAATTTTTTATTAAAAGGAATAATAGTGGAAACTAAAGCAGCAGGAAAAAACCGGAAGATTATCAAAGACTATAACGATACGAAAGTAGTACAATGGAAAGTAGACAATGTTGAAAAACTTATCTTTCCCGTAAGTGAAGATAGCTCTAATGTAAGATTTTATGTGTACTTTGAAGAACTGTTTACCAGAATTCATGAACAACATGTGTACGACACATATTATATAATTTATGCTATTACCTAATATATCTGTTTTAAGATATCTACTGAAAGTAAAGTACAAAATAGTCACTTTTATTTAAATGTTAAATTTAAATATTATTGTAAGTTTTATTGAAAGTCATCATGACTTTCTTCTAAATTTAAGAACAAAATTTATTTGAAAATATTTATTTTTTCGAATTGAGATGGTTACTCTACAAAAAAATCTAAATATATTACATTCCCCATTACGAGTGGAGGATTTTACAAACTTATCGGGAAATGTGATAAATATTCAAGAATGTATCATTACCAAGTTCAGTGTGATTATAAATAATCACCAGTAATTAATTATACGTAATCGCCGAATTAATCACTTTTACCGTAACACACACACATATATATATATATATATATATATATATATAATATTTGTATAACCAAAAAAAAATTTGTTGCAATGTTAAGCGTCAAATATATCAATAATTACATAAATATCGAATAATTTATTTTAAATTTTAAAAGAATATTTTTTTTACTAAATTGAAACATTTTATTTAAAAAAAAATAAGAGTATTCATTCAAATGAGATCTTTTAATTTAAGACTCCAATTCGAGACCGAATATTACATGCAATTAAAATGTGAAACCACATTCGGAAAAACGAACTCTTTTTGACAGAACTAAAAGAAATGGGGTCACGCTCAGCAACCTCCGGAGAGAGAGAGAAAAGTTATGAATGCAGCTTTCCTCGAATGGCCACTTGTAGCCGAAAACGATCAACAGGAAAATGTGTACCACTTGTAGAGACGCCTTGTCTAGCCTTGTGGCGCCATCCCAAAGAATGACACACATACGACAATCCCCCCCCCTTTTTGAATGCAAAAGGGGATGGTGGAATGAAAGACATCGCTTGCATTTAAATCACGACGATAAATGAACGGGTTAGCAGTCGTAAAAGCTTATCTTGGCTCTGAAAAGGAGATCTTAGAGCCGTTCTGAAATGGGGGTGGTGGTTGCCATTTAAAGAAAAGTTTTCTTATCGCTGCCCCCATTAGGGGGTCTTGGATCCATGGGAACTTCAAAATTATGGCCACATGGAGTAAGATGACCTAAAAAATCTTCCGAGTTTATCGCGATACATTTTTAGAGATGGCCACAGATTTCGGGATGTTTTTTTCATGTAAATAGCGGAAGAAGGGGATTGTGGTAATCGGGTTTGACCTTGCTGTTGGGGAGGGATAATAAAAGGATGGCTTATGTTGATAAAATATCTGTTTGTTTGAGTTATGTTTTTACTTTCTTTTAGTTATTTTCTGTTTGTTTGACATGGTTGGCTTGGTTTGTTTATTGTATGAATCCATACGATAGTACCGAAAGTGATTGATTGCTTTGTTTACTTACATGATTGAATCAAATTATCTTGTTCAAGCTAATTGATGAATCGTCAAAGATTGATTGCATTCTGATCGATTCAGTGAAGATAAAATAGATCGGAACTTTTACGAATTGGAAAATCATAATGACATGAATGATAAGTATTTACTGCATCTGCCTTTCTTCTTGTCATGTAACTCTTGATAATAAAATAAAATAAATTGAAAAACTTCTGTAAATATTTATTTGTCGTGGAAATTTGGTCAGTATAAACTCCATATATTGTTTCCTTAAAAATTATTTTCTAAACCATCTGTAGCTTTTTTTTTATAACCTTGGTATCTTTTTTGCATCTATTGTACTCCGATATTAAAAGTAATTTCTAACCACATATTATTGTAAAAATATACCTTTAAAAATGAAACGATAAACACCAAATTATGTCTCTGAAAGTGACATTTACAATATCCTTACTATTTTCAAAAAGTAAGAAAACATATATATGCACTTAAAATGCTTTCAGAGCTAAAATATTTATTCCACTCATATATTTGAAGCTTTGAAGTCTCCAAGAGAAGCAGAGAAAAACACCGTAAACTTCCCTATTTTTCGTTGTGTTTGTGTAAGTTATATTCCTGCTCTCATTGTTTTCATGAGGGAAAAACAACCATAAGCAATTCAATAAGTATTTGAAAGCTAACTGTAGGGACTTAAGTCCTATTTTCTGCATTGCCTTACAATTTACTGTTCTAAAATTTAATCTGTATTCAAATCAAGTATTTTTTTAGAAATTGAGGATTAATATGACTGATCTTTCCCTTTAAAAAATGAATGATTATATTAAAAATATCTGACATACACAACTTTCAGTTTCGTAATTTTACACATGTAAAAGTTACTTCTTTGTTCGCATCATTAACTGGGGACATCGACTCGATAAATTAATTATGCATCATAAGTTAACCTTATGTTTTAGAACAGTAATTTACTTGTTGCCTTTATTCATATTCATCAAATTTTAATCACAATGAATGTTAACCGTTCTTTCCCAGCGTATCTCAGGCGATAGCCGATTTTAGAGGAATTTTTTTCGTGAATTAGGCTTAATATCTAAAATCGTTTGTGCACAGCGTGACACTCTGTGGTAAGAAGCCACGGGCCCAGAGCAGCACTTCTTTTTTCTCCTTCCGGTAGCGAAAGGGTTAAGTATTCTGCTAGAAGTTGAATACTTGCTGTTAATCTGACCAAACTTCTATACAAAAATGCACGTGTTATATAAAACATCAGAGAGAGACAAGTTCCTGTCTCAATTTCTTACTTCTGCAAAAGCGTTTCTTCTGCTCACGCTAAATCCGTACAAGAAAAACTCACCCGATTGATCAGAATAAGATCTTGAAGATAACTTGTTTCAAAATCCTATTCGCAGTGTTATTTGTGGAAATATATTTCTTGCAATATTTGTTGTTTTATGTTTCACAGTGTTACCTTCAAGTCAAATATTTATCTTAAGTATTATAGGAATAATTACAAATCCATCAATATATCATTCAGGTTTTCCTTTCAAACATACATATAAAACCATTGCGGTAACAAAATCAACACAAATCTTTCCCAAAAACCAATTTCCCGAATTCACTCTGTAATGGCATTTCCCATTTACCTATCATTATGCTTCGCGAGTAATTGATGACGTTTATTTAACTTTCCTTATTCATTTCCCGATTCTACAAAAATTCCCAAACCACTATAAAGTACTCGAATCCATTGACTTTCTTCGATACATCGACCGAAATCGATGACATCCCATTCCCAAACTTGATGGTGTACTTCCAACAAACATATGCTTCGGGCAAAGAGAAATGTGTAATGTACTTCTCCCTGAAACTTAGAAAACCAAACATAACTAACGGCAGTCTGAAGAACCAAATACACGGCACGCCAATTCCTTAAGACACGATTTTCCTTTTAAAATCTTCCACAGCAATTCATAGCCTAATGGCGCCCCCTTTAAATGTACAGAGGAGGTTTCAACAATTGTGGATGTGCCATTAATAGAGGGAGAGTCTTTGATGAGAAAGGGGTGGAGGGGGCTTATGTGGACTGAAGGGTGGGGGGTTGTCATTTTCCTTCACTTCTTTTAGCCCTCTTCGTTTTGAGTCGCTGGGACACATCATTAGGATAATGGAACTTGAAACGGAAAAGCCGTTACGCGTTATTAATCCTGGAGTTAAAGGAGCATTGCTCGCGATGGGTCAGTGCCTGTTTGGAATTAAATCGATGTTTTTGAATGATGTCGGTTGCGAATGAGCATATTTTCTTCAGTCACGCTGCTTCGAAGCTAAACAACTCTCTCTCCTTGCTGGATGTATGGTGGATGTTCGTTACAGAAACACTCGAAAGGGCTGTCGTCTCTTTTATGGTATGACATTAGTCAGACTGTTAAGGAGTATAGGGGTGGAGTTGTTTAATCAACATACATAGAAGGCTTCGAAAAAGATGCTTATTATATTCCGCAATTAACTTCCTAGATATAATTCGATATTGTGTTTAACTCGTTGAAAGCAACGTTTTAATAAGTTGTTTCATTTTCACGGTAATGTAATAGTTTTATAATGTCTTTCATTTAAAGGGTCAAGAGACTCAAAAGGCTAAAAATTCTACTTTTTGTTTAATCATTGTGAAATCCAATGAAAATTATATTTAATATATTATTATTACATACATGTTTTACTGTGAATTTTGTTTATATTTTAAGTTATTAAAATGTTTCGCTTAGAAGTTAAATAATTTTTTTTCACGCATATTGAGTTTGTAATTTGTGATTTGATATTTCAATTAATGATTTCATAAAATATATATTTGTAACTAGTCATAAAATACAGAAATTGATTCAAGGGACGTCGAATTAATTATTTAATAGAAAATAACGAAATTTGATTTTACTCTGCATTGTTATATGATTTTGTAAAAAAGATATGAATGTTTTTTGGTGACTGTGAAATATTTAAAAGATTTCGAAAAAGAAAGTGTTTTTTTTTTAAATGTTCACAACACAAAAATACAAATGTAAAATTTTGTGGATTCCAATCAAAATATAAATTTTACGAGGAATATTTATGATAGAAAAAAATCATGTTGGAAAAAAAATACAATTAAATATGTGTGCTATTGAAAAGCATTAAGTCTCTTAACACAAAAGAAAAAAACTTTATTGAAAATTGTGTTAATTAACATAATTTTATTCTTTGGCAACAGATAACTGCTTAAAATATTTTTTTCTATAAAAAACTCTATCGCATTTTCGGTATTTTCTACCCCACATTCTCTTTTGTAAATATATACAAACTTTAAAAGAGAAAAAAAAAAATTTATTTCGTTTATAGCAAAAATATATAAAGCTCTATTTTTATATTAATACTCACTACAATATAAAGTAACTCAGCACCGTGATACTTTCTATTTAAGCTTTCTTGTGAGGAAATAAATACATACGGGAAATTTATGAATTTTCGCAGTAAAATATTCTTCGACTTAATTTTCTATTTTAAACTCATTAATTTTAGTACTTTGATAGTAATTATTTATATTTTTTTAAAATAAAAGCAAATAAAATTATTCAACATAAGATATAATTCGGATATCTGTTTCTGTATTTTTTTTTAAATTTCAACTCTAAAACAGCACATAGTATAAGATTTTATGTCAATAGCCTTTTATTGCTTAATAAATTCATTTATTTGCAGTATTTAGCAATGGTAGTTATTTTATAAAACTATTCCTGGCGATTGTATGCCATTGAACAAAGAGAATTAATTTTTGTGGTTTCCTTAAAGAATCGATCAACTTTAGTAAACGTTTTTTTTTTTTTTTTTTTTTTTAAAAAAAAAAAAAATTTTATTAATTTTTTTTTTTTTTTTTTTTTTTCATAAATCTAAACTCTCAAATGCATAAGAAATTGAAGCCAATATGTTCATTTTTTTTTTATCAAACTTGAATTTATCTAGGAATACTTAAGTATTAAAAAGTGCATCAATAATTTAGATGCAAAATGTTATGATTTAACTCAGAAAAACTTCTCATAAATATTAATTTTGAGTGAAACATGAATTAAACAGATTTTAAATAAAACGTAATTGAAAAAAAAAAAATACAATATATATAGTTCGAGTTAAAAGGTTAAATTTAAACTTCAAATGTAGCATATTTTATATAAGGATATACTTATTTGTACAGTAGCTATATAATAAAACTTTCGTTAAAGTAATTGCTTGAAAACATTTGGCAATCATGAAAGAAAATAACAATAATGTATCATGCTCAATACATTTAATTTGTACTGTTATTTAATTTTAAGAAGCATTTAAAATTTAACCAATTTTCTTTCATTTCGGAAATGCAGTGACGTCTTTATCGTATTAAATATGCTAATCAATCACAAAAATAAAGTTAAATATTTTATCTAATACATATAATGTACTTACGGAAAAATGTGCTTGGATCATAAAAAAAATAAGCATATATATTTATTTTATTATAAAAACATATAAATATTAAGTTAAATAATCAAACTAATAAGATATATACTATAACTTAATAAGAACAGGAAAGTAAATTAATGTAAAAAGATAAACCCAAACGTATGCAAGAAGTGCAAAATTTATAAAATAATGTAAACAAATGGCGTATTAACTATTTTACATTTTTGATTTGGAGCTTGATTCTAATTTCGATCTTAAGCTCTATATAGATGCAATTTATTTCAATATTTTATTGTATTCTTTCATCCAATCAGCACTAGAGTATATAGGCTTTTTCGAATACTTTCCAGAGATTGATGTAAGTAATATAATCGATCTTAAGATGCACTAAACTACTCGTATTTACACTAGATTTCTCTATTCTTAAAGACAAATAATTTGGCGCAAGTAAACACCCTTCAAACAACAACATAAGCAACTGCGCTTACAACAACTGATTCAGCACAGCCAAAATTACGCGTAGGTCTTCGAGTGAAGTTTCTGGTATGTTCAGACGTCTTACTGAAACATTACACTTCCCCTACCCCTGCAGGGTTAAATACTGTCACTTATCTTCTGGTAATAGTGCGGAAAGAGAAGCTAATGACCCGGACGTGTTCTCCAGATCCTGCGAAATCGGCAGAAAAGATAACTTGTCCACTTTGGTGCTGATTAGAGTTTATATATCGCTCATCTGCGGGGATGGACTTTTCTGAGTGGCATTCAAATTAAACTCTGATAAAGCGGAAAGTACTTTACTCAGTTTATTAGAAATTTTCCAGCGGTTTATTTTTTTTTATAATTGAAAATAATGCAGTTATAATTTTTTTTTCTATTCTTGTTTGGCAGCAGCATTGCTTATTTAATTATATTGCGATGGCCGTGGTAGCCTAATAGTCTTGATCACGAAGTCACGGCTGGTGTTTTTCTGTCGTGTCGTTGGTTCGAGTCCTGATACCAATTAAGACCCACCGTGTATCAGGGCTGATGAACGTTTCTCGTAAATATGTGGAAGTTTCAAGTCCTCCCGTTTTTGAGGTGGAAAAGTTTGAAGAGGGAGATGCCATCTCATGTGTCGTGCTCGTCAGCTGGACGTGAATAAAAATTACAAGTCCCGTCACCAATAGCCTTTCGTGTTGCTTTTAAGAGCGACTTCAGTAAACAATAAATCAATACATTAAAGTTTGTAGCGTTATAGTGTCCTTGAGCTATGTAGTTCATAATTATATTAATTTAATTATAATTTAAAAACTAATTAATATTAGCATTGATGTATTAATTCAACAAGGCTCGAAATTACGAAGTTAAGAGTTCTCTACTTAAGATAGAGTTCATTAAGGTTCACCAAGTAATCAATCATTTAAATATTCAGACAGTGAAGTACATAAACTATTTTTATACTTGTCTAAAAACCATCAATAATCAATGTTTGTATTACGAACGAGAAGCAGAGACTTTCTCGTGTTTTCAATCAAAATAAAACAGAAAATTATACTAACCTCAATATTTTCAAAAGTGTTTTTTAATCAAGAAAAAAGTGACTGGAACCAATTCTAATCTCATTAATCCTACGACAACTTAATTTTCTGCCACAGATGTCGTGTACTTAAATACTCTCATATCAAACTCCTTTAAACAATCAAACAAGTCCAATAAATTATCTGATATCTCCTTTTTTTCAAACTTTGATTCAACTTTAATCAAAAGCAATGCTTTTTTATATGTTACGGTTCATTCTTAAGGCGAGGTTCTCAAATCAAATAACGTCATCCAAAAGTATACAAAATTAGACGAAGAAGAAAAAAAAAAGAGAAAATCCGTTTATTATAAAAAAGTTGGACACAAATTTTGTTTGAATCATTCATAATTTTTTACACTTAATAGTGGCTTAGTTCCTTTTACACTTAATAGTGGTTTAGAGCTTCAAGACCAGCCTCTTGTTCTTTTAATGTATCTTCTTTCGATTTTATCATATTTTGTTTCTTTTCTACTAATTTTTTCACATACTTAGTCCATTCCACTCTTTATTCAGCAGGGCTGATATCGGAATTAAAAGTCCTCTTGTGGTGTGGTTGGGTAGTTTGAAAATTGCCGTGCTAGTCACTTGTCCTCGTCACTTGATCGTAATTAAAATTTACGATATCCGTCTCCAAGAGCCTTATTTATGCATCTGAATGTGAAATGGAAAATCAATTAATCACTCAATCCACTTCCATTTTCCGGAATTGTTTTTCAAATGTGTTGAGAACGGAAATGAACTGCTTAGTTTAGTATATAACGGGTTTCTTAGACGCGTTTAGAAGAAAAAGGTGATGCTGCGAATTAAATTCTTTTCTATAATAAAAATATTGTCAGAGTCACAGATGTGGATTTAACTTGAAGTTAAGTGTATCAGAATCGAGAATAATTTTCTACTTTATAAGTTAATTAATTTGTAATTGTTATTTTTTCTCATATATATTATGTTGTTTATTTTTAAATTTATGTTATATTTAAATTTACTTCTACAACACCTCACTCCATGAATCTCTAAATTATATAATAAATTCAAATAAAAAAATCACTTTTAGTCTAATTTATGTGAATGTTTGGCTTCATACAAATTCTGTCTCAACCACTCAAGTTGAATAAATTAGGCTAAATCTCATTCTATCATGTTTTATTTATTACCGTCTCGGAGAAAATGCAAATGTAATATTTGATGCACCACATAATAGACTTGTAAGCTGTATCAACTTATACTATACCTAAATTTATTTGTTTTTAATACATAAATTAATGTTAATAGCCTACTTATAATTCCGTAAGTAGTGATAAAATCTCTAACCACTTTAAATTTCTTTATAAATATTATATGTATTGTTGTTTTACCCACAGTTGGTGGAATATACAGAGCGAGCAAATATAATTATTTTGGCTAATATTATAATAATGAATTGTAATAAGGAAACAATTCATAAGTTAAATTAAAGTGAATAGGTACTTCAGATTCGAATCATGATTTTTGCTAAAAATGTTAAGAACTATTAAACAAAAATAAAGTTTACTACTATTATCACAAATAACTCACTATAACTGTTAAGTTGTTAATGTATAAATTTTGAGATACGTTTATAGAAATGTCAAAGTAATTTGGACATCTTCGAGATGGAAAAACGAGTTAAATTCTCATTTTTTAAAGTTAAAAACTATGAAATCATATCTATATACATATCTATCTATTTTTGAAAAGAAAATCACTTATTTACGTGATAATTATGTCTGATCAATTAATAATGAATTTACAATTACCTATTTGCTGCTGATTGCCCATTGCTCTATTTACATTTGTACTTATATTTTAATACTTCTTCAATAAAATTCACTGCAATTACAAATCGAAACACTTATTGAGAGCATAGAAATATAGCATCTTATGAGCTGAAAATGATTATAATTTGAAAAGAATTAATTTAATGGAATTAAAATATTATTAAGTTTTACTAATCAAATTTTGTCTAATTTTTTATATAAATATTGCGTAACATCTTAAATTTGAGAGCGTTCCTAGAAAGTAATTACATTCACTGCTCAGGATATAAATTCCTTTAACAATATGGAAAATATGCAATATGGTTGAAGTACATTTTGGGGAAAGTATACCAGAATATCCTTAAAAAAACATCTTAAGAAAATCGTAAATATACATAATTTTCCTATGTCATGCACGTTTGTTTACTTTTTTAAAGTTGAAATTCCAAACGTTGTTTTTTTATTCCCATGAGTAACACATCTAAGGTATCAACAAAATATAGTTTATAATAAAACATCCTGAAATCAATAAAACGCTTTCTAACTTTACAACAAAATAAAAAAAAATACATAATTTGGATTTGAATCATTTTAGTGCCATAGTTACTTTAATTTATTAATTAAAAATCATTAAAAATGATATAGTTATAATAGTTATGAAGTAAAAATCACATATAATATTTAACTTAACAAAAATAGAAAGTTTAACAAAACCCTTCTTGAATTGGACGATAACTGTTCATGAAATTGGATTACATAAGCTATGATTTCCTAGAAAAACGGAGGCGTTAATCCGGAAACCGAAATATTGTGGTGGATGACGTCACTAAAACGTTGTGTGTGTGTAAACCAGACAGCGTTGTTTTCTGAAGAGCGTTGAATGCAAGAACAACGAACTGGGGTGCGTAGACAAAATTTAGATGACGTCATTCAGGGTGATATGGTTTTCTAGGAAAACGGAGCCGTTAATCTGGAAACCGCAATATTGCGGTGGTTGACGTCACTAAAACATTGTCTGTACAAACCACATGGCGTGCTTTTCTGAAGAGCGTTGAATACGAGGACAGTGAACTGGTTTGTGTAGACAACGTTTTGGTGATGTCATCCACCGAAATATTACAGCCGCTAGATAACGGCACCGGTATCATAGGAAACCAAGACATTGAAAGAAAAATTGCCTTTTGTGAGCATTTCTGTGTATAGGATGTCCAAAGACCAATACATCACTAGCTTTTGAAACCTAATTAAAATCTTAATTCAAGGATATATACTGTCAGTAAATAGAAGAGTACTGAAAGAAAAGAGATCGGCGATGCTCAAATGTAAGCACATCGTACTACAATGCGATAATGTCAGACCACATACTGTTTTGGTAACTAGTCAGAAAACTTCAGAGTTAGGCTGGGAAATTCTGTCGCATTCACCATACTCATACTCACAAAGACTTATCACTATTCCATTACTACTTGTTTATCTCCCTGCAAAATTATTTGAAGGCAAGAAAAATCAAATTTGAAGCAGATGTCATTCAAGTCCGACTTAAGTTCTTCGTCTATAAAGATAAGGCATGATGTCTTTAATAATGATTTCTTAGTAATGGTATGTACAAATCTCAACATTACGCTGGAAAAAGGTCAGAAGCAATGACAAAAATTGTATTGTACGATAAATTTTATTAAATCTAAAAAAAAAAGAATCTATTATTTCTGTTCACTTCAGAAACGGACAAATATTTCCAGTAAACATAGTATCTTTCTCACAATTATTCAGATTTATCCAACATAAAATAAACGAATAGAAAATATGTCCAATAAGATAAAAAATTTGTGGCTGAAATTTTATTTCACCACATTTTTACGCAACATTATAAACGAAGCTAAACTTATATTTTGCACTGCATTTAATGTTACTAAAATACCAAACAGATAACGTTGTGACAAAGCTAATTGCTGTGCCATCATTTTCAAAAATAAAGAAATCATTTTTCGCTAAACAATGATACGTATTAATTAGAAAAGAACCTGATCTTACTCATTAAAAATCGCTATCAACTCCTTTTAAAACCGTCAGGAGTTTTGTAATCTAACCTAGGGACTAATTACATCAGCTGAAATTTCGAATCTTGTTTAAAGAGTAATTAACAGTTTAAGTAAAACATGTCCTCATCAACATATTCCACGTTGAAGTATTCTGAAAGTATGCCACACAAAATAATGTGCTGAAAAATATCTCTTAAAAAAACCGAATTTAGCAAAGAAAGAAAATGAAGAAAGAAAAAAAAAAAATAACTCCAAAAAACACAGAGTCAATTTCCCGTTGAAGAACTTTTTTTCTTTCCTCCTAAACATTTTTACTACTTTTTTTTTTCTTCTCTTCAATATTTTTAAATAATCATCCGAAGCAACTACAAAGAAGCGAAGGAAAAAATGAAGCAAAAAAGTTCTCAAACTAAAGAATTAGTTGTATTGGGCTCTCTTTTCTGAAAGGTGTGTAAATTGCGGCCCTTTCATTTGTAATTTTGAAAGGAAGTACAGTATAAAAAATGTGCGTGTAGAAAAAAAAAATTCTTCAAAAAGTAGATAGCCATGGCCTGTTATTAAAAGTTCTTTTAATTTAAGGGTAGAACCACGCACGAATAGTTTTCACGTTCGTCTAAAATTGCGCACCGTTGCATTTTCTTCATCATTTTTGCTGGTAAATAAACTTCTTACTTTATTTTTAAGCAATTATATCCCCTGTTTCCGAAGCAATATTGTTGGATAAGTTTTTTCAAAAATTTTTTATAAGTATTTTCTCATATTCTCCTTCAAAACGAGCCACTCTTTCAGGAGACAATTATTATTTCATCCTTGTTTTCTGAACTTTTTTCTTTTCATTTTTCATATTTTTTTTTTCGAGTTTTGGAGAATTTCCTAACACTAGTTATTAATTTAATATTACACAACGGTTTTTGGTCTAATCTTCTTTTTCGAAATAGTGCCTGAACTTTCAAAATTTACGCTAGAATTATCTTGATTGCATACCTGGTTTATTTATAACCAGGGAAGTTAATATAACTCAAATTGTAATTTTAATAAGTTTAAATTCGACAAAGTATAATTTATAATGTAATGTATACTTTTTCTAGCGTATATAATTTGGTTTTTATTATGTAGTAATTCTATAAACCGAATTTTTTTACTTTTCATTTTCTAACAAATTTTATACACACACATGCTCTGTACACATATTTAACGCACATACATTAACTTGGATAAGCTTGAAAATCTAGTTTGCGAGCACAATTTCTTTTGAATATTATTAAGGATAATTTGAAATATAATAATTGTAATGTTTATTCACTTTTTATTTTTTTTTAATTTTGTTTTTAAAATTTTGTTAAAAATTTTCTTTAAAAAAAGAGATCTGCGAATAAAAACGAAAAATGATAACTAAGAAAAATTATTACTGAATTACTAGGTTATTGAATTACCGCAAGCACAAATCAATAATCATTTTTTTCAATTGAATTCATTATTTTTTATTCTCAGATTTTCTTTCTTTTGGATGTTACTTTAAATACTGTTTACTTTAAGATTTGTAAAAAAAATATCTGAATTGGAAGAGGTCGTTAGGTATGATTTTTTGTTTTTTTTTCATATGAAGAAATAAGAAAAAAATTTCAAAACTGAATAAATGAGGGAAAAATATTATACAATAATATATCTCGTACTTTTTAAGCCGTACAATTTCTCAAATTTAACAAGTAAATAATCTCATGTTAGCCATGGTTTGTTCATTTTCTTTTTGAAAATTTGATTTCAACGTCAGTTTATTGTACTGTAGTAAGTGTAAAGAAAATAACATTGAGTGATTGCAGTGATATGTAATTGTTATT
The DNA here is from genome assembly GCA_019974015.1 of Nephila pilipes. Lineage (NCBI taxonomy): Eukaryota > Metazoa > Arthropoda > Arachnida > Araneae > Nephilidae > Nephila > Nephila pilipes. The sequence goes on along the minus strand of BMAW01057722.1, from coordinate 84,054 downwards.
AAATTCTGAAAATATTTAAATATTTCTTAAGAAAAATATTAATTAAATCCTGTATTTTATTTAGAAGAAGAATGACATAATTATTCAGCTACTATTAGAAAATGACAATTTTGATGACAGTTAAATATCAACAAATTTGCAAATACATTTTCAATAATTATGTCATTAATAATATTTAATTACTTTACATTTTGTAAAAACATTCATATTTCTGAAACCTCAATAGATTTAAGTTTATTTGATTATAAGCATTTTTCACTTTCACATACTTCAAAAAATTCTATCGTTTTAATAATCCATCACCAAAAATTTTTAATTTGTTTTAAGTCCTCATGAAGTTTAAAATTACCTAAATTCAGAAAAAAGACAAAATATATGCATTTTATTGAGAATACATGTAAATTTAGTTGCTTATGTATTTATTTATAAGCCATTTTCGGTAATCATATATAAATAGACGTCAATTATACAGTCCAAAACACGAAAAAGATTGTTTAACCAGTGTGATTGGGGGACGACGAAGAGAGAGTCAATAAACTGTCAAGAAAGCAGAAACAATACTTTTAGAGCTTTTAACAAGATTTGGCTACTTTTTACAATGTCTTATCTATTGGGAATACGTGTTGAACTTATCTTTAAAATGTGTCAGAGAAAATCTCGCCAAATAAGTTCTCGAAAAGCTCTAGAGTATTCTGCTTCGAGTACCTCAGCAAATGATTCCAGACACCATTAGATTTTATTTAGTTTTTCTTAAAGCTTCAAGCCTTTTTTCTTTTCTTCATAGACTTTTCAAGGAGTAAGCGAGCATAAGAGCAGGGGAGAAATGACATAAAAGGAACACAATTTATTAAAAATTTGTAAGATTTTAAGAAAATGTTATAATTTTGATAGATTTATAATTTTAAATTCTTTTTTGATTCAGGACCTATGGAAACGAGGTTGGTCATTTTGGAAACGAGGTTGGAGAAAACATTTTGTATTCGGAAGAAGTCAGGACAAATCCATTAAGAATTTTCTTCGACAATATTGGTTTGAATCAATTAACATCTTCTAAAACTTCATTAGAACTATTATATAAAGACTCCCTAATTGAAAACCACATTTAAGTTATGAGGATAATATTTGAGAGGATATACTTTTGCTAATTTTCATTCGATGTTATATCCCTTGTGTTGCATCTTGGTGCGACATTAATAAGCAATCAAATGAAACCAAATTCCCATTATTTGTATAAAATTTTGAAATTCGTCTCTATCAAGATGTATCAAATATAAACGAGAATCTTTTAATCAATAGGCAATTTAATATATATTGTCATATTAAACATAAAAAATAGGTTAAAGTTTAAATAATCATTTGGATCTTTTCTTTTCTTAAACTTTAATTTATTCAGTGACTAACTCCCAGAAACTAAAATATAAATTCCGGAGTGAGAAACAAAAATGTAGCAGCTCCACTAAAAGCGAAACTCTGTTTCTTGCTTGAAAATTCTCGCCACTATTTTATAAGTTTCACAAAGTATTTCTTACGTCGAATTTCTTCTTGATCGCTGTGCAATTAATGTAATATACTACTAAAAGCTTTTGGAGAAGCTTAAAGCAGAATATCAGTCTAAGAGAAATCCTATTGTGATTCGCTTTGTTCTCCATCTCCTAAAACAGTGAAAGATGCCACTATTTATTCCTTTATTGATGCGACGCGCAAGGAACACGAGGACTGTTTGTGACTGACGTCATAATTTAAAGGTATTATCAAATAACAAAGATTACCTTTGACACCTGAAATAATTCCTCCCTCCTCGAACTTCCAGACCTTTCTAACGTGAGAACTTGAATCCTAGACAGATTTAATGGGCATTAGCCCCACTACATGGTGAGTATTTTGAGAGGAATTGGGAATCAAATCCGCAATTCGACGGAAACAATGCCACCTGCAAGCTTGCAATCAGGATCACTTCACTACTGTGGCCTGCAAGATCCCGAATAAGTAGTGGAATGTTAGAAAAAATATAGAAGCTTCCCTCGACAGCAATCAAACGATTTTTCTATAGTCAGGACTTAGCACTTATGGATTATTATTTGTTTAAATGCCTCAAAATTGCAATAGGAGAATAAGGACTTTCATTCTGCTTCATTTACAACAAATGAAGCAAAATAGAAGTACGCATTTGACTATATATATATATATATATATATATATCAGACTTCTTTTTATCATACAGGGGAAAAAACTCAATGCGTTGGGGGAAAATTGTAGATCTTAAAAGAAGATAAATAGAAATAATTCGAATTAAAAACCAACGTTTTTAAAAACAACGTTTTTATATGGCGGCAAAGTTTATTAAAAAAATTATTGAAATATTAGTTAAAACTGGATGCAAATATCTAAATATTGCATTGTTAGGCAAGTAAGAACGGTTCCCAAAATTTCAGAGCTCTAGCTTGCTGGGAAGTTGGTTAAATTAACGATAGAAAACTTGATGACACAGTGATACACACACAGACAGATACACACCAAGTGAAATGCATAAAAACGTTAAAACTAACTAAAATTAATTAATTCATCCGGTAAATTAAATGAATGGAATGCATTTTTACCCAACCACCCTTGGCGACAAGAATTACTTAGCGATATTTTGCTAAATGTGGCTACCCTGTTCCGTTTTACGGACTTAAGTTAAACAAAAAATAAAATAAAAATAATAATAAATAAAAACCAGCCAAGTTTGGAGCAAATTTTTGAAATCGCGCCAAGTGATTGGGCTAAACTGCATTATTAAAGAAAATATTAATTAAAACTTATCGCAAACGTCTAAATATTGCATTGTTAGGTGAGTACGAACGATTCCCAAAATTTCAAAGCTCTAGCTTGATGGGAAGTTGGTTAAATTAACGATCGAAAATTTGATGACACACACACACCAAGTGAAATTCAGAAAAACGTTGTAAAATAACATAGGTGTACTTTTGATACCCAGTATGTCAGAAAGGGTCTTTCTAAATTGCTTGTTTTACATTTCATCCATCCACATATAATAAACTTATAGAAACTTTCATTATTACCCATAAGGCTTATATAAGGATTGGAACTGGTTCCTCTACTAGAATATCACTAACCCAGATTTTCGTGATCACATTTCCAGGGCAATTCCAGGAGAATAATGCGGTCGTGAACTCTAGATCTTGTATCACGATAGATTATTGTGTAGAATAATAGGGGTTGCTGCACCTCATTTATGATTAGACTTGAAATCCCCTTGTTGTCGAAGAGGAGGGAATGACAGGTTGTTCTCATCCGAGAATTGTGATTTGAAATTATGAAATCCTTATATGTTTAAATAAGATTTACTGTAACATATTTATAATGAAAACCAATACAATGCCAAGTCATTACAAAGGCAAGAAAAAAGATTTAAAATAAATGTAATCAATTTTTTTTTAAGAAATAAAAGATGTAAATAAATTTTAAGTTATTAATCCTGATGAGACATTTTCAGAAATAAACTTTCTTAATGCTTTTTGAAGAAGAATTTTATGAATATTTCAGACAACAGGAAGCGTGCTCGGTTGAAGCATTGTTGCTTACAACGCAACATGGTCTATAAGCACCTGGTAACATGCAATATAACGTCCTGCTAAGAAGTAATGATTTGGTAACGAAACATTCACCACTATTGCATGTTTAGTAACAGTAAAGCAAGTCGGGGGTTCTCGAAGTCTTGTTTTATTAATAATGCATCTGTTCTGGGTTTTCACTCTGGTGCTATATATTAATAATGCACGAAATGTTTTTCAGCAGGATGTTATATTATTAATGGAGCAGTTTATATGGTGATATATTTTACACTTACTTACTCTTCGTTGTTTCTAAGAAGAAATGCTATAAATAGGCCGAGTAATAACAAATACAACAGAAAAGCATGTTTTAAATGCAGAGGATTTAAGATCTCCCTGACATATATGAAATAAATTTATTACATAACTTAACTTTATGCTGACGTGGTAGAGTAAAATGTTTGGTATTTTATTGAATGTTCTGAAAGGAAACATCACAGCATAGCTTGGTGGTGTAAATCATTGAATTGTGATTCCTCCTTGTAAATTATTGAATTTATTGTGCTAATTATTATTGATTGAACAGTTTATTTTTCTTTATTTATGATGATAATTCTAAAGAATATTAAAAATGAGTTAAAAAAAACTTTCAATATGGTTTCTCTGAAAATATATTGGCCGTAAGATATTTCCAAAAAATATTTTTGGTACCTTCTGACCATATGTCTATCTACAGAGATTTCGGAGTTCAAATTAAGTGCAGAAATAATAATTCATGATACACGTTTCTTTCTAATTAATATTTATTTTGAAATTGAGTTAAAAATTTATATATTGACAATGTATAATCCTTATAATGCTAACAATGCGTGTTGAAATTTTTACGTAGTACTTTTAAACAAATACATTTTTGATACATCTACTCAATGAAAATTATCACGAGCATGTAATAAAATAAGTAAAAAAAAAATATTTATTTTGAATAAATACATACATAATCATCATAAAACTTTGATCTAATCAAGGAGCTTATGTATTAAAGTTTATTTAAGCTGAAAGTTGTTAATTTTGCCTTTCTATTATGTCTTAATTTAATTTCTCTATACAATAAATTATCCTAACTAGATATTCTATATTTAGTTTTTATTACTAAAGAACATAAATATACTATTATTTCTAAACGAATAAATTTGAAATGTGAATTTTTAATTCGAAGGAATAAGCTTTGAGACTAAAATCAAAAGCATTGTATTAGTGAGCTCATTACCTATTTTCTTTTCAAGTGAAGGTTACATCAAAAGTAAAAGTCAAATTTACGTATGGAAACAACAAGGACTTAGAGACTGTTTTATTATTCTATTAGAAAATTTTCAAATGGAAAGAATTGACGACAAAATTGCTGGAGGTAATATAAGAGCTGTTTCTTTTAAAAATTATTTAAATAATACTTTGTCATGTAAGCAACATTAAAACGATTTTTTTCTTAAATTGACTGTAAAATGATACAATTTATCCAATAATTTCTACGCAACACTATCTTTAAGTTCAAAATAAAAAAAAAAAATAAAGTGAAAGAAAGTTGTTCAACAACACATTTTGAGTAAAACGTTTTTTAAAAGAAATTATCCATTTTTTTTTTATATTGCGAAGCATTTTATCATTTTAATTTGTAACCATAGTAACTATGCGATCATTTTATAATCCACTTCCCAACCTCTTTTCCAACAACATATAAAACATGTCCTATGATAAAAACGTATCCCATGTCAAAATAATTTTAACGACGTAATTTTTTACATCCATATCAGTCACCTACGTCATTCCAGACATGATCCTTTACGTCAGGATATGTACAAAGTAACATATTGCCATCTCCCAAGCCTTTCAAACCTTTTTAAACTCCCACTCTGGGCTGCAGCTCAAAGTAATTGGAGCTCCGTGTTATGGGGATTCGCGTTTTCCGGATGAGCTCTCCGGCAGAGAGAGCAAAAACAGGAAAAGCGAAAAGGACCTGGACTCCTGAGCGATCGTCCTCCCTCGATGTCTTATCACCCCTGTCTCTCTGTGCTCTTCCGCCTCTTAATCATCCAGTGATGTACTTTAATTCTTGCCCTTTTTCTTACCTTCGATATGCATCCGATAATACGAGGAGGGGCCCATATTTATGACTCCCTCTCCGGCCAGGGATGCGTGAAAAATCGAATTAGTGAATGGAATTTGGTCGGAAAATAATGAATACTCACTTGGGAGGAAAGTCGTTTTCCGTCGGAAAAAGAATGGCCGAGTTTTGGCGAGATCTCTGTGAATCTATTCGCCAGATTATTTTCGGAGAATCGAAAAAAAAAATGTCGTGTCTTGCTAGACTAAAAATAGTTTTACTAAGTTCTTTTTTATATTGGATAATTGAAGTTTGTTAAAGTATGTCTTAGTATTTGATATGGGGAGATTGATGAGAACCATTCCTTAAGATTATTTTTAGATTGTGGAAGGAATTAATAGATCTATTTTAATCATAATTTATTTAATTCTCTTACTGTATGTGTTCATTCCTCACAACAGGTGGCGCTGTTAGGGCTTCACCGATACTTCTTAAAATTCAAAATTAGAATACAGTAAAGCCGTGTGGTGTTCCAATCTGAATAAATTATTTTTATTTTGTGTAGATAATTAAGATATTATTCGATTATTATGACTTTTACACCACAAAGGAACATATAGCAATTATACAGAAAATAAAACGATTTAGATAGAATTAAAAATGTCCAACTAGAGTTCATTAATATTAAATTCATTTGTTTTCACATTTGAAACTTCTGTTCAGAATCATCCAATAACATTTCGTTTTCTAGTAATAGTTTGTTTGTTTTATTAGTTTAAGAATCATACCTGGCGATATGCTGCTATAAACACTAGTAGACATTAATTATATTATGCAAGTCGACATTACTACTAGAGGCTAACTAAGTATATCATGTAAATATTTATTACAGTTGCATATCTGATCTAGACGCAAGTCAAAGGAAAGGGGGGGGATGTTAAATTACTGGATGACAGTTATTGGATAAATTAGTGTTTTCTCAGTTAAATGTCTGATGCTCTGATATTTGCTAATCGTGATATTTGGTTCTAATCACAGAAAAAATAATTGTCAAACATTACGTGCTTAAGAATTGTTCATTATTGAAAAACAAAGAGTGAATTAATAAACTAAAACAGATAAAAAATCAACAGTTTCAACTTATTTTGCGACACATTTGTATCTGTTCAGCATTTTAACACAGTTTCCTTTTGGAATATTTTTTTCCTTTTATTTTGCTTTTATTTGCATAGTAAATACATTTAATACTGTAAGTCCTATTCGACACTTATTAATATAACCGCAAAGAAAAGTTACTTGAAAACATACTCTAAGAATTCTAGACGAAAATTCTGCATCACATCTTAGAAATTTATACTATTTGTGAGGTACATTTACAATTATTCTTCTTTTTGTAAACCTGCAAGTAAATGGTAGGAAGAGATTCCAAAACTTTGGCGACGAACCATTTACAAATTCGAAGTCATCTACATTAGTTACACTCTGAATATTTTTCTACAATTCATATGGAAATATTGTTTTGACTAACTTGAAATAATTCAGGAGTTATTTACCTAAAAACATATTTATTAGCTTTTAATCAAACATTAGTAAGTAGTTAATCTACGATACATTCATTCTTTATTTTTAAAAGTAAGTTTTTGACCATATTTCATTATGCTTAATAAGAATTTGATAAATATCACTGCATGGATTTTTAATTCTTGGTTATTGTGCTAATGTGTGACTTATGGTGATAATTATTTTTCATCGAAACAGTGTGAGAAATAAGTGCTAAATTCATGAATATAATTTTAAAATATATATATGGTTTAAAATGTGTATTCTAAATTAATCGGAGAAAAAATTCGAAATATAAACTCGAAAAAGCGACTAGTAAACTCGTAAGAGCGTTTTTTACATCATGTAATTTTATTTTTCTGTCTATTGTTCGTAAAAAAACATTGAATATTTTAAGCTGACAGTTGAAAATGATAAAAAAAAAATATATAAATTTTCATATCCACAACATACTTTTCCAGAAAGATTGTTTCCATTTTATGAAACATGAAATAAAGTTGATTAAATATTCGATTTTGAAAACGAATTGTTAATGATATTGAAATAATGTGTTGAAGTACTATGCATGGTTTCCAAAATTAGTATATGGATATTTTTAATATCTACAAGTAACATATTTTGAATACCATTGTGTAAAGTAAATTTTTTATTTAATGAAATTCAGTATTATGTCATTTCTTCAGATATATTTTTATTCCTAGCAGGAGGCGTCTTTAATTCAGAAGAAAACCAAACGATTGTACTCAGATTTCAAAATATTACCCAAAATTTGCATAAGAAATAAATTTCAAAACATATTGAAAAGATTACGCTTTTCAAAAACTCCAAAATAGAATTCGAGATTGTTCTTTAAGAGTTTTTGTTCATAAAGAGAGCGTTCTAACACACAAATATTATTGGTATCTACGCAACAGATTTGTAGAGGATAACTTTAGAATTCCAATCCAAGATTCACAAATCCCAGAAAAACATCCAGGATTCAGACAAAAGCCCAGAACGCGGAGAATTTTATCAAAAACTCTTTATACAGCTTATCTTCTGCAGAAATTTAGAATTCTTAAGTTTACATACACCGATTGAATTCCAAAATTCTATCCGATGAATTGAAGTGAAGGGAGGCAAAGAGAAGGTTGGGGGGAAGAGCAATTTTATTATTGAAATTTCAATCTTCCTAGAACTCGTGTGATAGGAAATAATATTGTTCCAGTCAAAAAAAAAAGACCAGAAAAAATGTAAAACATGTTTTGATGGAGTATTAACACTCAGTTTTTTGAATGAAGAAGTGGCAACGAGAAGAAATGAAATACAAAAAGGAAAGAAGCAAGAAAAAAGCGCTCCATACGACATTCCAATTTCCGAGAAACAGATATTTCCATTTCTGAAAGCGTCGCATAGACAGAAAGAAGGGAGGAGAAAAAAAATAAAACACCTCTCAATCCGCAAATTATTATTCTTGCGCGGCTTCGTCCGTTTTCATCTATTCATCCCCAATATTTCTTTTCGTGCACTAAGAGGGAGAATGGTTTGGTTCTTTTTAGCAGTGTTTTACATATTTAAAATATAGTTGAGAAAATTGTGGGATCCAGCTGCAGTATTGATGAAGAGTTTTCTAAAGAAATTTTTGAATGATTATAGCTAAGGAACTCCAGTCCATAACCCAGACATACGTTTTGTTCTTTGGATGAATTATTGGCAGTTATAAATCTTTCAAATTCTTTTTCAGCTTTGTTTTGTGTCACATTAAACTGTATCAAAGAATATGCTTTGCTTAATAAAAGAAATGGTGAAATCATTTTCGACAAATAATTAATCAGTTTTCACACAGTGTTGAATACTAAATCTTCGAAATTATTGGGTGAAATTTTTTTCACGAATATTATTATTTTCTACTATTAGTGCTGCTTGATTTAACTTTTATTTCCGTCGCGTAATTTCGAGTTCATTTATTGTTGGAAACGGAAAACTATGTTTATGTGAAAATCATTGATTCTCTCTTAAATGCATCGAGTAAAAATATGCTTAGGGGTTTATAAATTAATAATTTATATATTACTAGGTAAGATACAGTAACACTGAAAATTTTGAGTGTATACTGGGTGCTATTGTTAGAATAACATAATTAAAGGTTTTAATATCCTTAAACTGTAAAATAATTTCTTAGTAATTATCATTAACATATTATAACAAATTATGTATATATAATGCCTCAAAAATGCGAAACTCTAACGTTCACGTAATAACTTATTTATAGCTTCTAATGCTCAAAAACAAGTTTGCCATATATAGAAAAATTGTAATATGCGTAGTTAGAGTCTGATTAAAAATTAATAAATATAGATTTTTTCGTGTAATTCTCAATCATACTATAATATGTGGTAATATGTTGGAATGTTGGATGAATAATAACACAAATACAAATAAATAAATCTGTTAAACCTTTCTTTGAATGCAAAATACAGGAGACATTCTTAGAAGTTATTTCACTCTAATATCGCATGTTAAATTAAATAAATAATAAATAAATTTATATATATATATATATATATATATATAATCGTAACGTATTTATTGTAATGTAAGCTATTGAAAATTTACTGCATCAGTTTAAAAATATTTAAATTTAATTTATGAGATAATATCAGTATGATTTGAACAATAAACTAAACATATATGCCATTAAAAATTCAACGAATTTCATCATCGTTTTGAAATTCGTTATATTTTAAAAGTAAAATGAGATAACATAACTATTTCAGATAATTTATACTAAAAGTGCTTTAATCTTCCCACGGAAACAATTAAAATGATAGAGTTTCATGTATATTCGAATTCATTTTATATACCTGAATATACTTTCAAAAATAATAAATTATTAGTTGTGACTTTACAAATAAGGTACCCAGAAATAAACAATGGTTGTATAAGTTGTAGAAATATCAGCTATATTAGCTTTTATAATACATTTTGTCTGCTTATAAATATTTTGGAAGCATTGTTTTCAGCCTTTGTACCCCCATTGAATACAAAACCTTCGTGCGTTCTTCATCTATTAAAATGTTTGAGTTCTGGATCCAGCTTCATTATTGAATTAAGGTTCATTTAACAATAGGATGATTCATATATTAATATAATACTTCTTTATAATCGGGAATTTAACCTTTCCATCCCTGGTAGAAATCTGCCGTTTTAAATTGTTTGTAGTTGTCATTGTTTCGTGCTTTTAAAATTTTATTTGTGTGCAGTATAACATTAACGCATAGCTTTTTGCGTTGAAGAACAGTATTATATTGCCCCCAGTATTTCCCTTTGGCAATTGTGACGAAAACTTGGCTTCTTAGATAAATGGTCACCATAGTAGCGCTATGTCAGTAGCGAATTTATGAAGATGTTACAAATGAAAGGCTAACAAAAATTAAGGTTGCCATAACCTATGTCGTCACATTTGAATAGTTATCGCACTCAAAAGTCGCCAATCGCCAAGAGGAACCGGATACCCGAAATGAGCCAAATTTTGTTGTTTGAATGAGTTATTGTCAGTGATTTTCCAGTAAACCGAGGCGTTTTCTGTAATCCGGCGTTGTTCTGCCGGATTAAGTGAGAGTACTGTGATTATCATCATTAAACTAATTGCTTTGCTTACATTGTTAGGGTAACTTAGCAGATTTTGATAAGGAAAATGAACATTTAATGTCAAGTTCAAATAATTCTTCAATTAAAAGCAATATAAATCATGTTTTAGCTTAGAGGTAAATATATGTTTATCTTATTGTTGTTTACAAAAAAAAATCGCTTTAATAAACATATGTATCAGCATTTAATGAGCAAAAACTGTATTTATATTTGTATAAATAAGCCATGTACTTACATTTAGGTATATGAATGATTTATTATATGTAATTAACGTCGGTTTTATTAATGTCGCATTAGAAGCAAAGCGAAAACTATTGGTGACGGATCTCGTAATTTTAATTTTGGTCGAGTGAAGAGACAAAACCTGAGCTGTCATCACCCTCTCCTAATTTCCACACGACAATCATTTGTGGCATCAAAGTTCGAACCCTTGACTCGAGGAAAATTTCCGTCCACGCGATTATGACCACCAGGCTACCGCAATGACATATCTTATTCAAAATACACAACTTTCATAAATTTAAAAATTTTCAGATCATTTAAAAACGTAGCATTTTATACACTGATCATAATAATAATTTCAACATTTGATTTAATAAAATTTCAAAATTTCATGATTTAAATGTTCCACACATTTCATACAAGTATTGTAACTTATTTAAATTATATAAGGGATTAGTAGAAAAATCTATGTTCACTGTATAGAAAACAGCCAAATTTCTTTATGTGAAAAATAACAACTCTATGGACAGAATATGTTTTCAGTAAAGTATATCAGAATCCTAACAAACACATTTTGAGAAAAACTTAAAAATGGATATTTTTCTCTGTAGCGTGGTACATTTGTTCATAATTTTCAAATTCAATTTTTTGGAAGTTTTATTTATAAGATTCTCATAAATAATGCGTCAACAAAATCACAGAGAGACAATTGTTTTAACGAAAAAATTAAAAATTATGGTATTTAAATCGATTTAGTGCATCCTTTACCTTTTTGACGTTGGGCTATTCGTGATTTTATCAAGTAACCTCGGGGACTTGTATCGAGTGGAATTGCATAAAATTACAATTTTTTCCCAACCGAAATAAAGCGTGATTAGGTTAATTAGATCCAAGTAGAAATAAAGTGAAGTGATTTAGATATATAAATGATATGCAGTTAATTGAAATCGAGAAGATAGATAGAGAATAAGGATTGTCAGCCCAAACTTCATTATTCTATTAGTTTTAGGGATCTAACAAAGTGTCAATAACTACATAAATTTCCTGGGTTACTATTAAAAGATAGTCCTGAAATCAACAATGGGTATGTTGAATAGAGAGATTCCTTATTTAAATCATAAATTAGGACTGTAAGTTGGGGGGGTGGACTTTTGAGAGAGGTACCTTGGATATTCTACATTGATAATACATAATTTTGTTTGTCTCGAGTTTGCTCAAATTGCGTTTTGTCACTTGGGCTTAATATATTAAATTAAATATGGCGCAAGAGCCGGAAATAAAGTACCAACACCACAACCTTAATTTTAAAATAAGGAAATTACTTTGGGGAGTAATTCAAAACTTTTAGAACTATTACCCGTAGTTTAGAATGATTCTGGAAGTACACGAGAACAAATATGATGACAATTCTTTCACTCTAAACTCAACCACCCTGAAAATCGTTTAGACATACCCTGGCCTGACTTGCGCCACTTTCCCTCTGGTGAGCCAGCTCCACCGACAAGTTCATATTTCGGAGATGCCGATTTTTATGCAGGAGCATAGTACATTGATGAGGTTTTTGCGTAACCATGACTACGGGAAGAGGGGCCTTAACGAAGCAGGGGGAATCGGATCCGTGCCTTCTGACATTGAAGGGTTTCCAATGAAGGGCACCAGTGACAGCCAAGATAACAAGGAACGGAGGGGGGACAGAAAAAGATGAGCAGGCCGATGGAAATTCCACAAAGAGTCTTCTGTTCTTATTCGAAAGGATGGATCGTTTCGCTTAAAAGTCGGCTGCGGTTCCACGACAGAACAATAATCGAACTGCCGGTTTTGGTTTTTGGAAGAATTGCATGCGGTGGGTGAGGCAAGGAAAGACTTGTTGGATGAGTTATTTTGGGTATATCTCGAGTGAAAGAATTTATGAGTAAATTAAATAAAATGTTAGATGTATTAGAAAGAGGGAGCGTTCGAGTATGTCTGGCAGTTAATCTGCATTAATTTAAATAAACCGAAGTTAGACATACTTTTGTATTTCGAGGAAAAAGAATTTTTTTTTTACAAATGAATAAAGACATAGAAGAAATATTTGAAATTATAAGCTGTCACCTTTGGTAAACGAACACGTTTTGCGTGAATTCCTTGAATGTGTTAGGCCTAATTAAGTAAACTGATGTTGTAAACAACTTTATTTAAGCCTGACACTATGAAGTTATTTAAAACAATTATGGTAATATATTTTTCGTGAATCACAAAATAAATATTTCCCGAATCAACAAAATGTCTTTATTTACACAAATTAAGTAATTAGAGGAAATGAATGATGATTAAAAATAATTGCTCCGCTTTATTAATGATGGGATATTTTGAAATTCCTTTTTACTACTTAATAAATGATTGATATTAGTTTGAAAAGAACTAATGCTAATCATTAGGAAATGGGTTGACAAGACAAGAATTTAACGGATAATGTACATCAATATACTAAGATAGACATTTATACAACATAATTTTTAATAAAAAGAACTTGAAAAGGGCTTATCAGTTATTTAGAAGGATATGTAATTAAAAGAAAACTTTTCAGTTAAATATATTATTACCATTTGTTGAGTAAATATGCATATTTTGAACAGAGTACAGAAAAATAGTCATTTCTAATTTAAGAGATAAACTGCAAAAGCGGAAAAATTTGAAATGTGGAGATTAAACTCTGAGCAATAAAATAAAACGAAAGAAAAATATTTAATATTACCATGCTATTTATCTAGATGACAACAATACAGTTGTTTATAATGCTTTAAATGTTAGACATTCAGTTGAAAAATAAGATAATGATATTCTCGTTTTAAATAAAGCGCTTATTTATGTATAACTAGATTCACAAAAATAAAATTATGTTTCCTGAATAAATTATTTTATAATAAGTCAATCTTTCTTGGTGACTTCCAAAATAAATATTTATTCATTAAATATCTATCAACGCAACAGAATGGTATAAGTAAAAAACAATGGTATTATTTTCTTTCAATAGATTATTACATGCTGTATTATGACTCAGGTTTTGTTTCATTTCTTTATTACAACATTACATATTACATTTCGATTTCTAAACTTCGTTACAGTATCGGTTTATTCTCATAATAAACAATCGAAATATTCCTTTTTAATCACATGGAAGCATATATTTATATAATTTTTAGAATATTAAGGTATCCGTACACCTTCGGAGAAATGTTTTTCAAATACATTGATATTTCCTATCAAAATATTTTTAATGCTAAAATTTAATTTAAGACTATAAAAAACACATTTAATAACCTGGTTTTAATTCAAAAAAAATTAGAAGGGAAAACATGGTGAAAATAGTACATAAATTGACTATCAGAATTACGCTCATATCTCAAAAGTAAACAAAAATATCCTTATTCTGGGAATTTTATCTTATTCATCATAACAATCTTTGAAGCTGGTACTACTTTCATGAGGAAAATCATATTACTACAATTTTTATTGTGTTTCGAGTCAAATAACAATGAAAAATCATAAAAAAGTTACAACAATACATGATTTACACCTTTGTTACTAAAAATATATCAATTTTATAATCATGAAAGTAGTAGGGGTTCCTAAAAATTATATAAGGAAGATACTTACAAAATTTAAATTAATTTGGTTCATAACTTTTTCTGATATCTACGTTGTCCTATGTGAATATGTCGAGAAAACTCATTTTGAGAAAAAGGAAAAATAAACTTTTGAATGCAATTAAAAATTAGCTACAGAGTAAAATTCAAATCCCTGTCACTTAAGTTTTAAATAAGGTATCAATAAAATTCACACACTATTAGAAAGAAAAAAAGTTTAAATTTTAAACTAACGTTAAAATTATAAAATTGAAAATTTTGACAAAAATGGCGTTTTAAGGTGTACGGATACCTTAGCTGATATGACAATCTAATTGTTTATTTCAATTTCACTCTACATGACATTCATTTAAACTAATCAATATTTTAGATGGTAATTAGGGATTAATTAACATTTAATAATCATTTCGTTTTTACAAATATAACATTACAAAGACATAGTTAACTTTTAAATGCATTTGAATACTTCCCTGTGTTTATGTAAACAATTGGTATCGGAAATTAACACGATAAGGAAAAAGTTTTCACACAACACTCTTACAATACAATTACTGAGTGTGTTCTATTTTTTCTTCAGTTTCAATAAGTAGCTTCTTAATAAAACTGGCTCAATAAAGAGTGGAAAAGACTTAATGAAAATTCACCTAATCAACGAACTATTACAGAAATCTCTCATCCTAAATCGTATTATACGGAAGAAACTACTTTGCTTAATCCCGAAAGAAAACTAAAACAATTCCAAGCGTCTCCTTCCTTTCTGTCATTCTTAACCGCTTGTTCTTAAAATCTTTCCATCGGCCCATAAATAAAGGCAAAGTCTTGGAATGCAACACCCTCCTGGAGGCATTTACTCACAAATGAGCGAACCCTCGGAGAGCTGCATCAAAGCGCGCTTG
Source organism: Nephila pilipes (assembly GCA_019974015.1). Lineage (NCBI taxonomy): Eukaryota > Metazoa > Arthropoda > Arachnida > Araneae > Nephilidae > Nephila > Nephila pilipes. Next base: position 68,465 of record BMAW01057722.1, on the reverse strand, counting down.
CACGGGTCATAAAGCATCTTCGTGAAGCCCCCTCCCCCCTCCATGTTGCCTTGAATTTCCCCAGCGGCTTACCCACCTTCACTGTAACTGCAACTGGCTTGACGGCATTGCTCCAGGAGGCTGCAGATTCCACGTAATTAGTCGAAATGAATTAAACTAATTACTGAACTCATCTCAAAACACCTCTAGTATAATGACACTGTTAATCAAAATGATCTTTGCTCTGAGAGATAGGGTAGTAGTACATACATCCACCAGGAATACGGTAAAAAAAAAGAAATGCACAGACACAAGGCATGTACCAAATTGCTTATGCAACGATTCTTGCTGAATATTCTTATAAATCAATCCAGAATGTTACCTGATTTGATTGGTTAGGTTTTCCCAAAGTTTTCCCCGTTACTCGTTACCCATCCTTTTGTTGATTGGCTCACTTCTTATCCAATCGTATTGGCACGTAAAAGTGAAAAACTGCAACTGCCCACACGGTCAGACTTATCTTCTCTTTAATATGATTCGATTCAGTTTGCTAATTAAATATGGATGATTAATTTTCGAAGGAACCTAAAGGATTTTGGGGAAGTGGTTTGCTCCGGGTAGTAGTTTGAGTAAGTCGAGCACCTTTGTTTTACTTGCGAGTGTTTTATTTGTGCCTTTAGGTGAGCGATTGATAAGAAACTAAAGGGAAATGGAAGAAAAATGTCGTAAGTTAATATTATCAGACGGTTGATTCTTTTCTTTCGTTTGCTCGTATTTCAGTTCTCGAGAGCCGGTCTTGTTTTCTTAAGTAATTCGTGAAAGAATGACTGCTTCCATAATCTCATATTTACCTTTAATTACTTCCTCGCGTGTACCGGCTGGGGTTTCGCTGTTTGGGTAGTAGAAATTGACGGTGTTTGAGAAATTGCGATTTCGTAGCTTTGTTATGTTTCTGATTTATCAAATGGAAATTACTGGAGGAGATAAGAAAAAAAAAAAGAACAAATAGTAGATTATTCTTTGTGCGTCATAATATTTGAATAATAAACATATGCGTGATTGATGAAAGTTTGAAAATCAAATCATATTTAAAATGAGATATTTTTTTTCTTCATTATCGGATCAAAGTCAATTAATTTTGGTATGTGTTCTTATATATATATTTCCGCTACTTCCATAAATTAATGTTTGCTTAGGGATATGATTGCAATGAATTAAATGAACAGAGTATTTACTGGATAATATCTTATAAATGAAACAATAATGGTTTCCGTTTTATAAACAAATATTTCATCGTAATTTTGCTCGTTAATAGTATTATAGAATTCTCTTATGGGACGGGGGATTTTCTAGTTAAAGAATATTTGATTAAATGTTAATTAAATCTTTTGTTTGTAAATATCATGACTTTAAAAATAAACATTCTTAGCTCAGAGCAAACAATGCATTTCATATATAATATATACTCTTAACAGAATAAATAAGGAGTCAATTATTAGCCTTAGATTTAAATCAATGCAAATTTTTTTTCTTTGTTTATGAATGTTTCCATCTTTCTTGTTTCTTTACGTTAGGAAATTTCCACTCATTAATTTTCTAGCTGCTGTTATTTGCATAAAAGGCATTTTTTACATAAATGCTATCTATATGATAAATATTTTTCTAATATATGTATAAAAATACTGTTCTAATAAATGTAAATAAATATTTTCATGATAAATATATGAAATATTTTGCTCCAAAATATTTTCCGTCATATAAAGGCAATTTTCTAATGAATAGTGTTTATATAAATATATAAACTGAATCAAAAAATATTTGTTTTCATTTTATCTATATAAGAAAATTTGTTGTAATGTTATCTGCAGTAAAGTAATGTTTCTAAAATTACCTATACAAAAACTTTTTTTCTAATGTTTTGTTCATAAAAGTATTTTCTAATATTATTTGTGTAAAACTTTTTTAATAATATTATTTTGAAAGCAATTTTCAATAATATATGTATGCAAAACAATTCTTGTTTTAATTTTTATCTGTATGAAAACTGTTTTCTGTCTGTATGAAAGATTTATTTGTACGAAAGAGAAGTTTTACTAAATATTATATATCTATATGAAAACAACTCTCAATCAATATGTATATGAAAGACCATTTTTAATAAATATAATCATACTGAAATTTTTTTTAATAAGTATTATCACTATGAAAACTGTTTTTCTAATATCTTTTCCTGTGCAAGTGTTTTCCGAGTAGATATGTTTTCATTGTAAAAATATATCTTCTAATTAACCGATATAATTCCAATTTCAAAATTATGTGGCAACACGTTGAAATTTTTGTATTAATATCTACCCAAACACCTTTCGTTATTTTACTGTGTAAAAAGTCTATTTCAAGCAGTTTCATCTACAGAAAGTACAAAATAAATCCCAATACATCAAGAAACCGCAGTGAAATATCTACATCATGTTACACTGCTTCTTTACAAATATACGCGAAACAGCAACACAGTTCTTGAAAACTCTAGAAAAATTCAAAATATTACATTTTTTTTCCTCTTTCCAAACTCAACATTTGCAGGCGACTCTTCGGGGTCCTCTGGGAAGCAAAACTCATTTTCTTCGTTCTTTCATCCCTGTGACCGCAACATGTAATCGAAACACTCAACATGGAAAACTTTCCTCCAGTTGCGGTGGGGTTTCCAGTGAAGAAAACGACAGAAAAAAAGAGACACAGTTTTCCGTTAGAAAATCCTATCATTAAAGTTCTCTTTTGAAGGTATATTTCGAGTAAAGACAGCGGGAGAACTATAACCATCTTATTTTCCGAGTTTTAAAGTGTTTGAAATAGTTTACAAATTACAGTTGTTTGAAATCACTTTATACATGGAATTGTAGGGATTTCATTTGAATAAAAATGTTTCGCAAAACAGTTATTCATGTTTCAAGAGTTTGTGAAGAAAGAGGAATTTATTTTAATGCAAAATGTAGTAAAAATGTTTGCAATGCTTATACATGTAACAGAAATTTCATTTTTTAAACACATACGCAAAACTACATATAAATATTTTAAGACAGAAAGTGTTAACAACTAGTGTCTCGAAAGAAAGATATGTAGACGCTTCGCTATATAATAAACAGTGAAGTAATTATATCCCTTTATTTAAATGCGTACGAAAAAAAATTATTTTCAGTAAATGTTCCTTTTCGAAGTAATTGGATATTATACTGTGGAAAAGTAAGCAGAAGCAGTTTATTAAATTTAATCCATTTTATTATTACGAAATTGGTTTTGGCAACATTGGAAATACTAACATTTTAAATATATTTAATGTTTTTAAATGGAAAGCATGGGTAGATATACTTCAATATTGTAACATTTGTATATTTGTACATATGTTTAAGCAGAGAAAATCACATTTATAAGCGTAAATACTTACGCGGGAGAAGTTAGTACCAGTAATTGTATTTGTATTTGTAAATCAAGTACAGGGTTTCTTAATTAAAGTGACCCTTTTCCGAACCCTCTAAAACCCGTTCTACTAGTTGAATTTTGAGGAAACTTGGTATATGTGTTATATGCACCATTAAAAAAACGATTTCTGCAGGGAGAGCATAATTCAAATTTTGACCAGGGGTAATTGTGGCGCCTAAAGAAGGACAAAAAAAATCTGTCAGAATCAATAAAATTTATTCAATTACAGAACGTGCTCCATTGACATCAATTATGTGTTAAAAGCGCATTATAGCGCGTTTAACGGTAGGACGCGGAAACTCTCGAGGGATTCCAACAACAAGCCGTATAATGCTGTCTTCATTTCAAATAAAGTCTTAATTCCTTCTCCACAAATACGGTCATTTAGGAATCCCCACAACAAGAAATCACAGGGATTTAAGTCGGGTGAACAAGGATGGCTGGCATCCGGAGAAACTCAGGATATTACCCGATTCTCGCCAAAGTTAGCTCGGAGGAGTTCTTTGACTTTACACTTAATGTGGGGGGTTACGCCATCTTGTATAAAGACAGTGGCTTGCAAACTTTACCGTTACTGTAAAGCAGGAATGACTAGCTATCGAAAGAGTTCACTACACCATGCACTCGTGATAAGGCGCGTTTTAGGACCTTAAGGAGTGAGAGTTTGAAAGAAAAACATTCCGAGGATTAAATCAGCTGTAAATCCACACTATGCAGTCACGCAATCAGAATACAAAATAATAAAAAAAATGAAAATAATTCTTATAAAACAATTTAACCAGTAAAGCTCGATCTTTTCTAAGGGCATGATTAACGATTACAAAAGCACGCAGAATTATTTTTAGGCTATGACTGTAAGTCTCTCTATTAGGCTAATTTGATTAAGGAATTTTTAAAAGCACCATCTGTTGGCCAAATTCTGAACTACTTTTACAAAGGGATCTTTCCCCATGGACCATATAACGCATATACCAAGTTTCATAAGAGTTCGACTGGCAGTAAAGGTTCTACAGGGATCTAAATAGGTTCACTTTAATTATAATCACCCTGCACTTATCTTCAGATACATCTCACACAAATTCTACAGCATTTATTTTAAAATTCAAGAGTTCTTTTAAATGTATGATATTGTGCAACTAAAAATTTATAATTTAAAAAAATTAAATTTCATAAAGTTAAAGTTTTTAAAATTCTCCATAATTTCATATAATCATTGTACGATATATAAAATTTGTGAACATTTGTTTAAAAAATATTTTGCTAACTGTATGGGAAATAGTCTTTATACCATAATGTGTAAAATACGAGCAATATGGATAAAGTAGATTTATAGGAAAGTGTTCCAGAATTCTAAAAGACTACATTTTGTGAAAAGTGCTAAAACAGATGTTTTTATATATGGCATGGTGCGTGAAAGCAAAGTTTTAATATTCAATTTTCGAACGTTCCGTGTATCCTTTTTTCACATCTGCAGAACCATCAAAACACCCTCTATTTTTCACCAATAACAAATATTAAAAAATATGTAAAAATTTAAGCATTTTTGCGTCGCAGTTATCTTTTACGATTTTTACTTATAATTAAAGTTTCTGCGACAAAAGAACAAGTTTTTACAATGATATCTATTTGCACATTATAGTACTAAAATTAATAGTTACAAATTGGAGGAAATGTAGCTCTGGATTCATCATTGATACACAAAGTAATTCATCACAAGGAAATATGTTTAATTATTTCCACCTCTTATCTATACCGGAAGCGAAATCTAACATTAATCACCAAACAAGTTCCATTAAGCACCCAGACTCACACTGATATTCGAATCGAACAAACTACTTTTGTTAATTACCGTGCATTTCTTTTAATCCCCACCCTTGTTTTAACATCACTTCTCAACTGCTCCAAGGAATCCCTCCGCAACCCATATTAATGAATGGAGTGGAATAATTAACTTTGTCCTCGGGATATGTAGACTTCCTCCCGTACAAGCCTATCTAAAGCTTGGAATAAATATCACCGGATTAGGGGTTCACAAGACACATCGATTCCAAGATTCTTAAAGTTAAGCCCTCCCTCCTTGATAAGCCCAACGGAACAAACATCGCAATCATTTCTACAGGAAATACATCCTCCGCTGTGCTGTAATCCAGTTCCATCAACTATTTCAACTTCAATGTTTCCTGTTACTGGGAAAGGGAAATCTTTATTGTATGCCTATTGTCTGACTGTCATCGCCCCGTAAATAATCATAATGCATTCTGTCTGCATTATAGAATTCAAGGAAAGGGGGAATGGCTTATGGGAAAATGATCTTGCTTAACGGGCTAGGTCCGCAATTGAAATTTCCTTTTGTAAGGAAGGGAGAGATGACAAAGTGTTAGGCTTAAATATACGTTTTCGGGTAGTGTGATGCACGGGGTGGTTTATTACTTTCTGGATTACGTTCTGCGGGACTGAAAAGCATCGTTTCGCACTGGATTTAAACGAGAATAATAAGGGATTGTATATACATATTTTACTAACAAACAACGGTTTGAGATTGTTGTAAATTGCTCTAAGTTGTCGTCGTTTGGTTTTACTGTTGGTATTGAAATTACAAATGAATTTGAGGTTATTTGCTTATCTTAAAGAGACACAGTGACCCTGTGAGAAACTTGTCTTTAAAATTATATATTTATAAGGAAATAATTTTATTTATTGTATTTGAATTCTCAATAATTGTATATATCAGAAAAAAACTCAATTTTCAAACAAACATTTGCATCTAATTTTAATATTTTTAAAAATATTTTAATATCGAAAAGTTCCGGCTGTCTTTACAAATTTTAATATTTTAAGCATTTTCTTCCTCAAATAATAAGTCTTTATCACAAATATGTGCATGGGTTTAGTTCAATTAGTGTCTTTCGCTTAGTTTTATAGTGTTTTTTTTATTATTTGACACCATGAAAAACAATTAAAGACAGCTATATCCAAATTTTGTAGATTTTTAAAACCCTAACTAGTGTTCTAAATTTTTATTCTATGCATGGAATTATTAAACATAATATTAAAAACGACCAGAAAAAATTTTTAAACTTTTTTTTTATTACAAAAGAAGCCTTAACATTTGAAGTGCAGGATCATTTTTAAAAAAAAAAAAAAAAGCAGAAAGGTAATGATAGTATTTAGCACAATGTTATAGATAATTTAAATTATTCTTTTAACTATGTAACTAGAAAAAGGTTTCGTGAGTGCGTATATTTAGAAAAAATATGTAACTAAAATTTGTGCTTTTTTTTTTAATATTTTGCTCATTTTAGGGTATTAACCCCATCAATATGTTTTCTGATGTGCATATACATTAATAATAACAAACATACAACACATGTGTTATTTTTTCCTTTTCTTGCTTCGTTTATCTTATGAAAAAATTCAAGAATCAGATAAAGATTTCTAAGTAAATAGTTCAAAAGGATATCTGCTGTAACTTTAATATTAGTGATTAAGAAAATGCACTAAAATGCAGAAAATGTAGAGTTAATGACGTATTTACTAATAAATTGTACAGTTATGTAACGTGCTACATTCCCAATTTTCGAAAATGCAAAATTTTAGAAATTTAACTTATTTATTTATTCATGGTTTTACAATAAGATTTCAAAAAGAAAAGGTAAAGTATTTAATACAAGATGTTTTAAAAAATTACGAAGTTTTGAAAAGTTTTAATTCCAAAGATGTTCTAAACAGAAATGTAAACTTAATGCATATTTATTGTAAATGGTTACTAAAATTTGAACGTATTAAATTATCATTAATTACAGCTTTATCAAATGAATAACGTTTCAATGCTTTTTAAAATGGTAGCAAAATTATTCTACGCTACCAAAAACTAGCGCTTTTTTCAGTTCTCTGATGTGAATATATCGAGTTTAACAGAGACCTTGTAGATGTCATTCCTTTTTTACATCATGACATTGGAATACAAAACTACAATGCAGTGTAGGCTACATGTATCTTTGATGTACAGTAATACAAATTTATGGACGTAGAGTCATTTCTTATCAATAATACATCGAAAAATCTAAGAATGGAAATAATTTCAAATATACATACAAATATGACTTGTAGAATCATGTAAAAATTACATGGACGTGACGAATTTGCTGCATACTTATGGACTTAGACATTTTATCAACCAAATATTGTCATATATATTCCTTAATGATCAATATATTTTAAGCCATCAATTGCTTTTCTCATTTAGCTCTCGTCTTTGATTTTTTAAGGTATATAATGATTCCAAAACTACAACAAAGAAACAAACTATGCAACCCTTTCAATTAAAGGTATTGCTTTAAATTTATTAATCCTTACACTGAATAAAAGAAATCTTTAAACTATTTTTAAAATATCCGACTAAATAAAATCCCTCCTAATCTGTTAAAATTATTTTGGGATTGATTTTTTGTATACTGAAGTTTTTAAGGAAGAAATAAAATATAAATTTATAAATATAGAGTACAGTTTATTTTTTTTCTCTCGAAATTTATATGAATATTAATGTGGCTCTTTTCAGCGAACTTTTCTTTTTATAATCTTGCGTTGTTCGTAAGTCTCTTGCAAAAAATAGAATTACACTGTTTTTAGTCATTTTTTTTCTGTCACATTTTCTTCGAACGAATTAAGAGAATACAAAATTGTTTTTAACGTAAAAAAAAATAAGAAGTGCATAATAAATTGGTTGAAACTGTAAGATAAGAACAAAAGCTGATTCACGTAAACAAGATTACGTTACAAAAGAAACGCGCGAGGTAAGAAAAAATGGCATTCGTAAAATGCGTGAAAAAAAATGTGAAGACTTAGTATTTGTTAATCTTTGTCGGAGCCTGGAGCTGAAACAAAATGACAGAAGAAAAATATATCTAGCGCCATCTATCGCAGCCCGCAGGTGTTTTTCTGACTTCAATTCTCAAAAAGTGACTCTTTGTTTCTGGAAGGTAAAAATGAAAGAAAATAAAAGAAAAAAAAATACGGAGAAGAATGAAAAGACAAGATGACGTTTCTTCAGTTACATATTCGAACATTTCTATTTATAGAAAACCCGTTTATGGATTCTGTGTTTAAAGAGCGTTCTTGAGACAAAAATTCAAAACCAGATGGTTCCTCAAGAATTCGATGAATATGTATGGCAGGGAAAAGCGCAGCTTTTTTTCCCCCCTAGAGGGATTTTTTATTCTTTTTTGTTATCACTTAAAATTTCCAATTTCATCGCTTTGGGCACACTTTTCTTTCATAATCTTTTCCTCTCTTTTTTTTTTTTTAAACTTGTTGTTTAACAGTTCTGAATTTCCGTTATTGATTAAACTCTGTTCTATTCCCTGTGTTGCTCGATGTCTAAATTATGAATGACAGTTGCCCAAAGCGTCCCTCGTTTTCCGAGAGGCTAATGGAAAGCCTTTTCTTTGGGCGTTTCGAAGAATTATGATAAATTGGAGATTCTAAAAAAAGTCTTCAGACATGTCCGGAGGTCTGAAGCGTAATTCAAAACAGTTTTGCATAATGTGAAAAAACATGTTTTTCCTGAAATCGGAAGTGAAAAAAAAAAACTGAGTCCAGAATAAAACTGTAAAAATGTTAACAAATTCCTTTTATGCTGAAGTACAAAATAAGTTATCCAGTTGTTACAGAAAATATATACATTGAATTGAAAAGATACAGTTTAATCAAAATTTGAAAAAAATTCTATTGACAATAATTTCCGCGCATAACATGAATAAGTTCTTTTCACACAAAGGATTTCTTTTGGTGATGTGTTTGAAAAAATAAAACTATAAATAGGAAATCTGAATTTCAATTAACACAGAACTTTTTGCAAATCAAATGAGAGTTTTTTGAACGTGTTTCCTATCCTTTTTGAAAAGATTGAAATAGATTTGCATGATTCTCTCTAGAAATAAGAAAATACATTTTAGTTATATTTGCTCATGAATATAAATTAAATATATTTATATTCAAGAAATTTTCGACAAAGCATAATTTTTGAAAGCATAAGAAGTTTCTTCCAAATATCATGCCACTAATTTTCCTTTCAAAAATACTTTTTGTTGAAGGTCTGATATCCAGATTTCTGAAAATCAATTTATATTGTAAAATCAAGTAATTTGATATGAGTTACACTTTTTTTAACAAACGAATCGTACATAAACATCTTTTAACAGGAATATGATATGAAACTAAAAAAAAAACTTTGGAAATATATATTTACTTGCTTCATACATGGGAAATTATACAGTGACTGTAGGTAAATCGTACTTATAAAGCTATTTATAATTTTAAAATTCCAGATAATTATCCTATAATTAAATTTTTAAAAAAGAACCAACGATTCACTTTTGGCCAGTTTGTTTGTACGACATGTTTTCCATACAGTTATGAATTACAATATTATTAACATTTTCATGCACATGTTTCAAATGTTATGGATATTTTATAACATTTTTATGTATTTCACTTGGTGTGTGCTCGTGTGTATATCAGTGTATCATCAAATTTTTGATCGTTAATTTAGCCATTTTCCGATTAAGCTAGAGCTCTAAAACTTTGAGAATCGTTCTTACTCGCCTATCAATGCAATATTTAAGCATTTGTGACAAGTTCTAACTAATATTTCAATATTATTTTATTTGGCTACAGCAGTACTTGGTGACAGGAATTATTTGGTGGTATTTTGCCAAACGTAGCTCCCCTGGTCCGCTTCGCGGACTTATCGTTCAGCCGAAACGTTTTATGGTAACGTTTTTAAAAACGTTGGTTTTTATCTTGAATTATCTATAATTTAAATTTATGTATCATACAAAAAATTAAACGTTACATTAAAAATTTCAGAAAGCTGAACACATACCTTTTATGTTAATTAAAAATAATATTGAAATATTATAAAAATGTTTTACATCATTGGCTAATATTTAAGATTGTTTCTTTTGGTTGTGTCATTTATGATTAATTTAAAACATCAGAATTTGAAATTAATGCAATAATACGATAAATTTCTTTTTAATGTATTCCAACATGGCTCAGTTTTTATTGAAAACATTCCATAGTGATCTTGAAAGAAAAATTATTATTAATCTCAAAGAATTCACCCTTTATTAATTCAACAAAATCTGCATTGTAAAATATTTGATAACTTTATTTTATTTTTCATACTTATGTTCCGTTTTAGAAACATTTTGTTTGGGAGCATTTTCTTTGAAATTCCTTTGATGCCAAGAATGAATATGAATATTTTCTCCCAAGCGAGGCGTTCCAAAATTATTTGATGACTTCTGTCGATGAAAAAGTCCCTATATCAAATAAACAATAAAAGACACAAAATAATCATTATTCAAAAATAAAACAAAATAAAATAAACAGGCAAAATAATATAACATAAATATAAAGAATAAAAAAATATATATGTAACAAAATGAACATAGTTAAAATAGAAAAATAATCGAAAATAAAAAAAACAATAAAAATAAGGTGAGAATAAACAATTTCATTTCAAATAAAAATTATTTGAGTTTGAAATTAGGAGGAGTTACAAATAAGCACGTATGCGATTCAGTTTCCAATTTGTTTCAAAAAAGAACGCTTCCTGTCTTTGAAAATAATTTGAATTATTGAGCTTAAAAGAATACATAAAAGGTGAATATTATATATTATAATATATATATATATATATGGTCGATGCTAAAAATAGTAATTCTTTGTATATTGTACCAAATATGTAAAGAGAAATGTTATGTTAGATTTGACAGAAAAACTCTGTCCTTTCGTGAAGTAAAAGAAAATGAAGTGTTTTTTATACATTTAATAACATTTCTTACTCGATGTAGTTTACATCGTTACTTGGATTGGTAAATAGAAATTTTAACTGGATAAAGTTTGTTAAGTGAGAAATATTTTGCAAAATTGATGGGTTATATACACATCTCTGCTTGCTTGGAGCAAAATGAACTTTTTTGGGCCTCTGAACTACTTATAGTAAAAAAGGGACAGTTTATGAAAACATCGTAGTTAAAAGACCGTACTGTGAGTCCGAACAATCTGCCCTCTCTTCCTAAAAACCGACATTGAATCTTAATAAGAGTATATTAGGTATATGGCATCCACAGACCAAAACATTATGAGCCCTTGAATTATGAGACCAAAACATTATGAATCCTAATGATAAACTCAATTCAGAGAGATAGTCTCAGCAACTGGATGATTTGAACAAAGCACAAAAAGAAAAGACCGGCGGTGTTCAGTTAGAAGCATTATAATACTGCATTACGAAAATGCCAGATCACATGGTGTTTTGGTGAATTGTCAAAAATTCGCTGAGCTTCAATGGGAAATTCTGTCACATCCACAATACTTCTCGACATTTATCATATTCAAATTATCAGATGTTTCACTCCCTTGAATATTTTTTAAGGGGAAAAAATTCAAATTTAAATCGGATGTCAACCAAGCGCTACACGAGATCTTTGCCTCTAAGGACATGGTATTTTTTTAAAAATGATATTTACAAATTACCATCTTTCTGGCAAGATGTCACAAGTAACGACGGAAGTTATACTGAGTAGTAAATATTATTAAATATATAAAAAATTGGTTATTTTCTTTTATTTCCCAATACTGATAGTACCTTTTGGTAGATCTAATATTAAGAACAATTACAAAGTAAAAAAAAAATAATTGAATTATTTACATTTTTCCCATTAAGTGTAGATCCTCTTAATGATATAAAATAAGTATATAATTATATTTAAAGGTAATGCCTACTCTTATATTTAAAAGTGCACCAAAAACTATATTTATATGAAAATAAGTACAGGAAGTAATTAAAACGTTTTTCTTAAAGGGAAACAATTAAATACGATGAAAGGAATCTTTAAAATAGAGTTTTTAACTAGAATGTATATAAGCATTTAGCTTTGTTGTTCCTATGTTTTTCTTCCTTGACCCATATTGAATTGCTCATCAACAATATTTCAAGATATATTTCTATTAATTAATTTCATGTCTCGTAGTTTTCTTAAAAATATTTTGAATTGCACCAATAATGCGAAATAAAACACAATTTATTAAGCAGTACATTGATAAATTACGAGAATAAAAATATAGTCAATCTTTATAAAATTAATTGAAACAGAAAAAATATTATAAACCTTAAAATATATTAATTCTAATACTATTCTGACACCAAAAAAACAATTTTATCAATTTATTGATTTACAAATTCCCATTCAATATAATTTTCGACACGATTTTCAAAACCACCATTGATCATATTTTCCATTATAAAAACAACATTCGATAATATTACGTTTTAAAAAATCCAGGGAAGGGATGTGAGAAAAAGCAATAACAAACCTCCAAAGACGTTTTTTTTTCAGTAGAAAATTCTCAAAAATCTTGACATTTTGATGGAGAAGCACCGTACTTGCGCTTGTCAGAGAATTCCCAGAACATAATAAGATCCGCTAATTAAAATGCCAAACCCAGAGGAAAATTTAATATAAAAAATGAAAAATGCTAGGGGTCTATTCTTCATTACCCGGTAGTTGACACTTCTTCATAATTAAAAGAGAAGGAATATCTAAGCTGCCAAATTTGTTTTTTAGCACTGTTATTCCAGTGGTGATTTAGTACCAGTTAAGTAATAGACCTCAGAGTTGTGGGATGTTTTTCTAATTGATATTTAATATCAAACTCTTTAAAAAACATAATACACAAAATGATTAAGTTTTTAATATTTGCTCAATCTTTATTAAAAAATTACAGTCCAGCATTTGTTTTTATATGTTATTCTCAAACCAGCTTAAAAATAACCTTATCTTTTTGAGTAAATATTTTTCGATCTTTCATGCACAGTTACATTTTTTCTGTGTAAGAAAATGTGAAATTATTTTTTTTATAAATTTTCTATTCGTAATCAAACATAAAATAAGGAATTTAAAATATAGGTTTTGAAATGAATTTTTATGTTAATATAGGCTGATTTTTTAGCTGATTTTTAATACCAAGTCGCCAAGGAAGCACGGGACAAAAATTGCGAAGTTCTCTGTTGTTTGTACAATTTTTTGAAACTAATCACGAGCGATTATTAAATATATATATATATATATATATATATATATATATATATATATATATATATATATATATATATATATATATATATATATATGTTTGTGTGTGTGT
>BMAW01057722.1:8236-54697 GCA_019974015.1 Nephila pilipes | reverse complement strand
TTTAAATTTTAATATATTTTTGAGTAAACATGTTTGCATTTTTCAAGAATAATTATATTTCTTCTTCTGATTAACAATCGAAATTTCTTTCTTTTTTTTTTATAAAATTTGTATTCATGTTTAAACATAAATTAAGGAATTTAATACATTGGCTTTTGAATTGAATCATTACAGAAAACTTTGGCTTTGAAACTCAATTTTTTTCAGTAAAATAAAAACCCAAATCCTTTATTTTTTTTAAATAAACAAACAAATAATTCTTTTTGTTATACAACAAAGCCACCAAACAATTTATATATATATTGTAGCTTTCCATTAAATTTTAGAACGCAAGATGCGTTTTGCATGTAAAAAATATTTTGAGAAAAAACGAATGTAAACTATACAAGGTATTACTGAAAAAGTACTAAGAGCAATAATACTGAATGACTGAAAAAAATTTAGAATTAAATAAATTTGTGTTGACAATGATGGATGTCGTAAATGCTTTTTTTTAATCAAAATGTTTCTATTTCTCGTAAAAATTGTTGAAATGATACATTTGTACATAAAAAAATTGATTTTTCGTACAATATATCTTAATATCCAACTTAGAAGGTTTTTAACTATTTATATTTATTACAAAAAAGATACTTTTTTCCCTTATGCAGTTCACGTTCCTTCAAATGTGAAATATTTGCTTCAAATGTGAATATATTTTGTGAGATACTTACTGTACTTTTAGTACAGTAAGTATCTCACTAGTTTACAAAATAAGATGATGATTATGTGAATCATGGGATGCTAACTCCAAGCGACCGACACATAATTTCAATGTGGAAGATTTAGTATATCTCTCACGAGATACTCGAAGACATTTGGTATTATTTCTCGCAAATCTATACCATATTTAGATGATAAAGTTGACAATATAGCTATCCATCCATATGGAATTCTTTAATTAGATGGATTTAATATATAAAATTTGCCTTTACTTCATACAATGGCATTTGAAGGAGTTAAGACTTGAACCTTAGGTTTCCTTAATTTCTTCACATACTACAGTGACCTCAGTTTGACATAGAATGTATATATTTGAAAGGTCATAATAGTATTCAATACTGCTTGATCATTTTGGAACTCTAAAATGTTTACGAGAAACGAGAATGCTCAATAAGTCCTTAGAATTTCTAAGGGAAGGTGCTCGCAGTAACAAAAATTGTTTTCAATAACATGTTTTGAAAATTTTTAATTAATTTAAAAACAATTTAATTAATTTAAAATTTATTTCTTAATAATTATTTTAATTAAAAAAACCTAAGGACTGCATTTAGATTGATTTAAATTCTTTTTAAATAAGTATAAAATAATCTGCAGAAAATTCTGACTACTACAGGTCTTAACGAAAATGAGATTAAAAAAACACTTCTATTTTTGGTTTTAGTAAATCATAGCAGCTCTAAATATCTCCAATTTTATATGCATACATTACATTTGCTTCTAAAATGGACTAAAATATTAATAATGATATAATAAAACACAAACTTTAATGATTTTTTCGAACTGAAATAAAGATTCTACTCTCAGACGATTCTTCTAATTTCCGTTGATACAATATACTTTTTATTCGAATCTTTCTAGAACCTATCTGTACTGTAGAAACATACTTGATCACTGTGTGACGTCCTTGATAATTTCAATACACCAAAATAACACAATATCTTTAAGAGTAAAAGCAAAGTGCTTCAATTGGTTCATAGTCTTTGAATATACCTAACTAAATAATAAAAATAGTATAATCTAATTCAAATTTTGACTTCTGTAACATTTAATATAAATGAGATGTATTAAAAAAGCTAAAATTTTTGGTTTTCATAAGTCAGAGGAGCATTAAAAGTCTCCCAATCTTTTATCCACGCAATACACTTCCATTTTTTTCCAAAATACACATAAATATTAATAAATATTAACAATGCTATAAGGTGTCATCTTTAATTATTTTTCAAGAGAAAATGATGATTCCATTTAGAAACCATTCTATTTTCCATAGAAACAACAAACTTTTTACTAGAACTTTTTGAAAAATTCATCCTGTAGAACCAAATCTGATTACGAAGTAGCATACATGATAATATCAATGCACCAAACTAAGCCAATATTTTTAAAAAGATATAAGCAATGAATTTCACGTGATTTAAAACCTTCTAAATATACAAAACTAAATACAAATAAAATAATCACTCTAAATTCTGACTACTGTAGCTCTTAAAGTAAATGAGATGAAAAGATGAATACAGAAATTTTTGGTTTTAGTAAATCATAGCAGATCAAAATATCTCCCAATTTAGCACTTGTATTTTTTCCCAAAATGAAAAGAAAATTTAATAAATCATAATTATAGAGCAAGATACCATTTTTAATATTTTCTCAAAATGAAATGATACAATTCAATCAGAAATCATTCTATTTTCTACAAGCACGATAAACTTTTTAATCGAACGTTTCTTAAAATCTATCTCTGTCCCGTAAAAACAGACTTGACTACTACGTGTCATACTTGTGATTTTAGTGCACCAAATTAAACCAATATTTTTAAAAATACAAAAGCAATGCATTTCATTTTATTTAAACTCTATTAAAAATACAAAAACTGAATAAAAAAAAAAAAAGACACTCAAAACTCTGACTACAGAAGCTCTTAACGTAAATATGATTTTAAAAAAATTGCTATTTTCGGTTTTCGTAAATCATAGCAGGTCTTAATATCTCCCATTTCTTATGCATACAATAAACTTGCATTTTTTTTTTCCAAAATGGGAAGAAATATTAATAAATCTTAATGATAGAATAAGGTGCCTTTTCTGTAATGATTTGTCAAGAGAAAATGAAGATGTTTTCGGCAAATATATATTCACTTCCGCATCTGCCACATCCGCTCACATGCATTAAAAGGAGCGATTCAGCTATTAGTTTCAGCTTATATTCCGAGGCCCTTAAAAGGTTTATGAAAGCCCGGTTTCATTCCCTAGAAACTTTAGTAATGCATTTTGATATATCTGACTTTTTGTGTTTCTTGCCAAGACTAATGTATCTGAAATAACCAGTTTTGTCCCGAAACATATTTCATTGCACTAAAAATAATGGAACATACAAGAAAATCTTTTATTTCTTGCATTTGGACGATTTGATTTAAATAAAGGCAATGGATCTGGAAGAGTAATAAAAAATGTAAAGGAAATATTTCAACGTCGTAAATAATTTATCAAAAATATCAGATCTTTAAGAATATAGTGAAATTGTTAAGAATCGACAAATGTAAATAAGTTAAATGAATATTTGTTCACCGATAATTTAAGCAATGATTACCGTAAATCTCTTAAAGTAAATTAAATTCTTTTAGAAAAAGAAGAAAAAAAAAAAGCTGTAGCAACTTGTGAAATCAGAAACTATCCACATTCTAATAAAGTAATGAACAGTTGATAACTTCAATTTTTGAAATAGTTGTTGTTTGATATCGTAAAATTCAAATGCTTCATACATGTAAATTATTCATTAAACTTAATATATATAATTTTTTATGAACTACACAGATTAAAACTCCATAATAAATGTACCTAATTTGAAGTATGAAGTTATTTAAAGCTGATTCTAAAAACAATATCACTCACACAGTCTATAGATACATAGGTTGGAGGTTAAGGTCACTTTATCCATTTTTTTAAAAAAATGCACTAAGTAAAGCTTTAAAACGTAATAAGACTTTAAAAATGCAAACACTTAAAATTCAGTAGTGTGCAGAGTTAAATTTATGAGGGTAAGTAGATAAACATTCATTAAGAAGCAAGTTGTAAATAAAAGCATGCTAAAAATATCTTTTATTCTATTAAATTTCGAAAATGGATATAATACCCTCTACTTCCAGCATACAGATCCATTCAAAGCACAAAATTAAAAAAAAAGATAAAAAATTCAAATCGGCTTTTCTAATTTCATTTTGACAAGATCAAACATTTTTTTTCCTGTTAAATTCTTGAAAGAAAGAATAATTCAAAATAATATTAACTAGCTTAAATTAAGCGTACTTCCGAGACCAAGGCACCACAGATAAAAATTACCATGCAGAAGATTAAACAACTTTTCCCTATTGGTAAAGTATTTTTATTTTCACGTGCAACAATTCTAATGTACGAAAAACATTGCCAGTGTCAACAAAAGTAATAATTACAAACGATTCTGCCATAAAAAACGATTGTTAATTTAAATATTCAAATAAGAACAAACTGTAAATTATTAAAGTAGACAATAATATTCTGTTCGTATATTAAATAAAAGCAGATGATAAAATATTTAATTAAATATATTTTAGTCATGTAAATATATCTTAAGAAAACTAAATGTATTATTAAAAACTTAACGTAATGTAATATCAATCTTTTGAACATGATTTCAAGTATTCTTTGTTTTATCTCTACGCATTTTTGTTGATGCCCTTTTCTGTTAAGAACAAGTACATGTTAATAAATATATCGCTAAGCAAAATAATCTATAGAAACACTCTATATTATTTTACCAAGCATCTATTTCATTTAAAATAAACGATTGCGTTTACGAAAATAGGGAAAATAACTTTTCTATGACTTTTCATATAAAAAAATTGACATATAATAATTTGTTTTGAAATAATTTCAATCACATTTTAAAACGTTGCGAATGCAATGAAGTAATAACATTGAGATTTTAATATGCGTTGAATAAACCTAATGCTAAGAACTGATATAAAAATCTTAGAATATAATTTAATTGAAGATACTGAAATCAAAGAAAAAAAATTACTTTAGTTTTCAGTCTTTGATATTATTTCTTACCCTGTAATAATAAATTTAAAATTAATCACTTGATAAATATAAATTTATTTCCTAAATATTTATTAATATTTTTTCCCAAAAAAATATCAGTTTTTGCTTAGTTATTTTTAATATCTTTATCTTATCTACTTCTATTTTTATTAATAAAAAAACTATTAGAATATTCTATCGAAAGATATGACGTCATTGGGACAAACCCTCAAGAAGACAAAAATGTCAATTTCTGTAAAGGGAATAAGCAGGCTGTTTAAATGTAAGTCAGGTTTTTCATTCACAAGCATAATGGGGTGGGGTTCTATCCAAATCAATCCCAAGCTTTGTTGAGTTCCCTAGGGAGTTTACTTCATTTTATTGTTTGAAGGAACTAAAAAAACTAACCATTTCATGGCAAGAATTTATAAATATTCCTTTCTAGAATATAACAGCTGACATCTAACACATAAATATACTGCTCATAAATAACAACGCATTCGAAGAGAATTTCTTAAACAAATTTAGTTTTTTGAATAAATATAAAAGTATATAAGGCTAGATGTTTTTTGTGACCAAATAATGACTATTTAATCACTTGACATTTGGACGTCACTTTGTTCTGTAAAAATTGAACAATGAATTTAGAAAGTCTGAACAGGTCAACTTTGATGTATATATTTGAAACACAAATTTTACTAAAGGTTGCTAAGGAAAAACACATATAAATAATAGTAAAATTTTAAAGCATTCCAATATTTAAATAAAGTAATTCCTTCATTTATGAATCAGAAAAGTTTAAGCAATATCACTTTGTCTAGTATAAGAAAATATGAACTTAAGTAAAAACCCTCTCATTCAAATTCAATATTATTTAAAGGAATGTTCTTTGGGAATGAAAATATGTTTATGTCGTAATTTGAGTAAATGTTATGAGATCAATCATGTTGATATTATTAGAGAAAGAATTCCTGGGAGAGAATTTCGATACCTTTTGTCCCCAATAGTTTTCTTAGAAAAATGCCAATTTATAATGAATATTATGTGATATTTGATCAAGTTTTAAAAGCTGTTGATGGAAAATTACCCTCTTTTCAGGAATGCTTAGTTAAAAATTTCCTATTTATTAATTAATGCGATTGTTAAATATGTTTATGTGATAGACTAATAAGACTTTAAAGCATTTTAATGTATTTATTTTAGTAATTTATTCATTGCACAGTTATCATTTTATTTTAAAATCTCTGTAACGGAAAATATTGAAGCAAATATAAATTAAATCATTCGTTATTTCATTAATTTTCGTCCCAAGATCTTCATCATTTAATCACTTCCATATTAGTAGTTATGGTATTTCTTTATATTTTCCCATCTCTAGTATATTTTGTACTATTTCAGAAAAATTAATTTCTATAAAATCATTTGAAACGATATTATATTTCACTTGATTTGCCAAAAAAATAAACTGCTGTTTGTAGAAAATGCAACACCATGAAGGAATCATCAGAATCAAATGAAATTCGCAGCAAATGTCAATTATAGGATATTATGCAAATTAATAAAGTTTCAGAGCCATCGCGCGTGCGCGGCGCGCGCAGCGCCCTCTGAATTGATGCTGAAAGCGTATAAATAAAGTGCTGTAGCGGGACGTTGAAAAAAGTCTATGATTATTTGTTAGTGGCAAACGTTTAGTGAGACCTGAGTATGCCTCCACGACGGAAGAATAAGAAATTCAAGCAACTTACGGAGTTTGAACGAGGGAGGATAATCGGCCTTCGAGAAGGAGGATTTTCCTATCGCGCAATAGCAGCTCGTATGCAGCGGAACAGTTCCACAGTGATGCGAGTTTGGAAGCAGTGGACCGACGAGCACCGAACAACTCGAAAAACAGGCACTGGACGACAGAAGGTGACGTCAGAGCGCGATGATCGACACCTGCTCCGCATGGCGGTGAATGATCGCACAGCTTCCTCCAGGCAGCTGGCAGCACGTTGGTCTACTGCTACAGGTGTACAATTGTCGGCTTCGTCAATTCGTCGTCGTCTGCTGCGCCGTGGATTGCGTGCAAGGGTGCCTTTATACAGGATTCCCCTCACGGCGAATCATCGACGGCTGCGTCGGCAGTGGGCTCTTGAGCACAGAGACAGGCGAGCTGATTGGCACCAAGTTGTCTTTTCAGATGAATCACGCTTCAATTTGTGGACCCATGATGGCCGTGTTCGTGTTAGACGTTATGCCGGTCAACGCTGCCTTCCTGAGTGTATTATTGAACGACATAGTGGTCGAACACCCGGAGTTATGGTCTGGGGTGCGATTTCGTATCATGGACGATCCAATTTGATACGAATTGAGGGTAATCTCAATAGCAACAGATACGTCCGTGAAGTGCTACAGCCCGAAGTCGTTCCTTTCCTTCAAGGCATCCCTGGAGCTATCTTTCAGCAGGATAATGCACGCCCGCATGTTGTGCGGACTGTTCGAGACTTCTGTTCAGCACAACGCATGCAACTTCTTCCTTGGCCTGCTTATTCACCGGATATGTCGCCTATTGAGCACGTGTGGGATATGGTTGGTCGGCGTCTCGCTCGTGATCCGCGTCCTGCAGTTTCCAAAGACGAACTTTGGTTGCGCATACAAGCGATATGGAATTCTCTTCCTCAAGCAGATATTCAACATCTGTTTGACTCCATGCCACGTCGTATAGCAGCACTTATTGCAGCGCATGGTGGCTGCACCAAATACTGATTTCGGACGCTTAATTTGTTTCTTTTGTTTTGAAAATTTCATCATTTATTTGTATCAGTACAAGTCGTTTCTGCATTAAATTTCATTTGATTCTGATGATTCTTTCATGGTGTTGCATTTTCTACAAACAGCAGTATATATTCGATGGAAAATAGATTTTTTTTTTTCGAAATCAACAGCTTTAGTGTTAGAACCTTTGCATTAATACTGCATCATTAATCTTAAAAACACATAAGTGCTAAACCGTATTTTTCCTTGACTTCACTTGATATCCTCAACTCCAACGCCACACGTCAATAACTAAAACTACTTTCTTCTTCTTCAAATAAAACATGCCTGAACAATTTACAAACCAACCGCATTCCTAAATTTGCTTACAAAGTAACAGCACTTTACAAATGTTGTAAACAACGCACTCAAACCATCAGTTATATATTGCGCTTGGAAGAATTTGGTTAAGAGCATAGTCAGGACATGGACAGTGGACTTTCAGATCCACGGCTGTCCAGAACTGCTATAAATACCTTTAAAGCTGGAAAAGGAATTTACGACCAGGTCGCGACCAACTACAGATTATGTTCTACGAGCCAGTTGCCCGTTTTACCTAGATGCCCGTAAAAGGGGCATAAACAGCAAATTTATGGTTGTAAAGGGAAAAGACGGGTTGCAGGAGAGGGGAGAAAAAAAGGGAAATTTCGAAGCAAGAGGGAAACTAGATCGATCAATGAAGAAGTGATCTAAGAACTTGCCGGGTTCAATAGAGTTACGCAGTTAAAACTTCGGCCCGTATTTACGCGACGAATTTTATCGAGTTTGCTCGCGGTCGTAGATTCTGAAGAACTTTAGAGTGATTTGGTTCTTTTTTTTTTTTCTTATTTCGAGGAATAGGGGTACTTGCAAACATATTGAAATAATCATTTTGAATGGAATAAAGTTTGTTTTAAAAGGGAATGTTGATTGGAAGAGAATGGGTAAATACTTTTTTCTCCCGTTCATATGTTTTAATCACTAAGCATTATTATTACGGGTATTTTATCCCTGCTTTTTAAATTCCTACTATTAGCTCACACTCTCTCTATATATATCTTGTTCAAATTTTCAATCGTTAATAAAATACTTTTTTATTCATCCACTCAAGTTCAAATACATTTTTTTAAATTTGCAGGGTCTGACACTTGATGCTAATACAATTTTTTCAATTATTAATTCAATTAATTAAATTTAATTGGTGAAAATGCAATTGAGCCCAACCACTTAGCGCGATTTCAAAAATTGCCAAATTTGGCGATTTTTTTTGGCTGATCTTTAAGTCCACAAAGAGGACCAGGATAGCCACATTTGGCAAAATACTACCAAATAATTCCTGTCGGCAAGTGTGGTTGGCATTCCAAACTGCATTCCAACTATTTAATTTAATGAATGAATTAATTAATTTTAGTTTTATATGAGAGAGAAAAAAATTGCTGCTTATTATTATGATTCTGTCATATGTATATACATATTTAAATTAATTCTAATTATTTAATAAAATTAACTAAAATGAAATTTTTCTTTGTCGACTTAAGTAGGAATTGACTTAAATTTTTTTTTAAATTACTTGTTACTTTTAAAATGAAGTTTCTAATCAAAGTACTCAAATTTTGTTTTGATTGAAGGCAATTAAAACTCTACAAATGAAATTTAAAATACATGCCGAGAGGTTTAATATTTAGGTACAGAAAAGAACTATTATGTAAAATATTTATAATTAGTGTGTGATTTTGAAGCACAGTTCAACTTTACTCATACATTGGAGTCGGGGTCTATGGTTTTTAAACCGCAGGATAAGTTAACCGCGAGTTAAAGTATCATTATAAACTAAGAGAAAAAATACTCTAACATTTTTTTCAAATTTCTGCTTAACGAACAATATTAACAAACTAATGAAATTTGTTATTTATTAGCCATCCATATATTGTAGGCTCAAGTAGATTTGTTCTCTGACAATTTCTAATTGTTTTTCCCCTTTTCGAATTCGTTCGATTACATTGAGTTTTTTTTTTTTGATCGTATAAACGGTTTGTTTACTTTTACATTCTTTCGATATTATTTTCAATTGTTGCAAAATTCACTTTTACGAGAATTATCTTCATAATTCTTAAGACCAAACGATTTTAAAATGGCTGAATGTGCAACAAATCACACTGACTATGAGATATCGCAGGTAATCCAAAGCAGAATATTTCATTTTCCGAGAAAATGGGATATTCATGTGAAATAGATAGAAGATAAAAGCATTGGTGTCTGCTCGTAACAGGAGGTCGTGGCGTCATCCCAACAAACAATTAATTCAAATTTCACAAGAAGAAAAAGAAAAAAAAACTGTTATTATAACGTTAAGGAGATATATCATAAGAGCGATTGCTTTCCGAGGAAGCCATATTAAAAACGCGTGTAAATCATACTCGCATGTTGCTAATTCGCGTGATAATTGGCACGACTATTATATTACTCCTTCTCAAATGAATCAAATACTTTAATTTAATAAATTTTAAAAAATAAATTGCTTTAGAAGGCTATAATGATCACATTCAGATGAGTCAACAATTGAGAGTAATAAATAATTTTTCTGCTAATTTTTAATGAATAATAATAGTTTTCGACAACCTAAGGTTCAATTAATTATTAAAATATTAAAATCAAGCTTCTGTTCTTATTCCTGGGAATGTTAAAACATTAAGAATAATTCCAACATTAAAATTTTATCATTAACAATCACTTAAATGCCCTTTCTTCCTCTTTTCCTTTCTTTGCATATTTCAATTTATTTCTCCCTGTATATAAATTTAATAAATAAAAGGAAATAAATAACAGATACATTTAACGAAAGTATTGTTTATTTAATTTCTTGCTACCGTGTGTGCCAATAAGTAATTAACTTTTTAACTTTTTTAAAGTGACACGTCTTTCAGCCGTAAATTCAAATAAATATAATATTTTTTTTAAGTATAAATGACAAAAAGAATATTATAATTTATCAGTTTCAAGTTTTTTAAATTTTCACAGTGGCTTAAAAGAATTTTTGAAATGTCCCTATTGATCAAAATATGTTTCTTTATTTATATATATATATTTATAAATAAATTTTAAAAACTGAGCAAAATATTCGCATTTAAAAGCACTAGAATTTACTTCAAAACTGAAAATATAGTTTGAAATTATTTATCTAAATGCATAGGAATTTTATCGACTTTCAAAATAAGGATATTTTTTATAATAACATAATCAAGCCTTATGTTCTAAAGCAATGACGTTTTCAACATAATGGTTTAATAAACATTTAACAAATCTAATGACTCTCTTCTTAGAAACAAATATTTCAATCCTGTGATATTATTTCTTAGATGCAAATGCTTCAAGATCTTTTGAAACTGACAAGCAATTAAGTTTATTAACTATTTCATAATATAAACTTAATTTCACACTCATTCCGTGCTTAACATTCTTAACGATTCGCAATACAATGAAACGCCAGCTATATTTCGCCTTATTCTCGTCTATGAATCTATATTCTCTTCAGAATCTGTAGCCATACGGAGAAGCTCGACAATACCATTGCCCATTGTTAACTCCATTATCATCTCTCGGAGAGAATTTTCTAAGCATTATTTTACAAAACCAACTACCATAAACTAACTTTTAAACTAAACTCCACCCAGTCATGAAATTCCGAAACACAAAGAACACCACGAGTTGCACAATTTTTGGTAGAGTAAACTCCGTTTGGCAGAAAACGTTAAAAATGGGTTATAAAACGGTAATTAACTAAACCCACAGTTGTCTGCAACAACTCCAAACACTACAATGCGCAGGCACAATTAAACACATGACTGCTCGGAAAGTTATACTGCGCTGGGAAATTACCGCCACAGAAGCGCCTAATTACAAGTCCTCTCCTATTTATGTCGGCTTGGCCTGGTCCGGATGGCTATTGCATCTTGCAATCTTTGAATGCCTTGTCAACCTGTATCTACCGTTCCTGGAAGGGGGTGGCGTGGGGCGTCCGACATAACTAGCTCCAGCCCCTCGCCGCCCTATTATATCTCTTCGGCAAGACCAGCGCCAGCTGTTATGTGTGTGTGTGTATGCAAACCAAAAGCGTCAGAGACTTCAATTACTTCTGTCGGACGATTCCTAGGGGGTAGGGATGGCGGCAGAGGGAGGGAGCTTGATGCGGACAAAAGGTAGGCGCCATTCCGGTCTGTAGAGGGCTTTTGATCAAAGAATGCATATACCTTTTGGGAGTTTGGGTTTCGCTTTGAATGTGACGTCATTCAGATGGAAATCATCGAACTACCTTTTCCGGTGCGGGTGGCGGGTCGGCCATTCATGGGTCTTGAGAGTTTAGGATAGGACAGAGGACCTTTAGTGGAAGGATGATAAGGGGCTGTTCGTTATCGTAGGGAATGGGAATGGCTTTTGTTGGGAATTTTGTTTCTGCTTCAAGTTATGTTTTGAGTTTTCTCTGTCTTTCAGTCAGCTATTTTTCGGCTTTGATCATCTTAAGTCACTCAGTGACAATGGATGTGTTGATGGCTGTGAGGAAGCAAAAGCTTACGAAGGATTAGCTTAAGGAAGATTTTAGATTAGAAGGGGTGGGGAAATTATTAACGTTTTGGATTGTAATGAAATTTATTGGCATTGATTTTTAATTCATTATTGTAAAATAACCATGTGGTTATATCATACAGTTCTTAATCATGCAGGGAATTATTTTTAGAACTGCTGAACTCACTTTATTTTACTTGGAATATTGTCTTCTTAAGCTATAGTTGTGTTCGTTAATAAAATAATGTTGTACATAGAACACTATAAAAGGTCTTGAAGAAAAATAAATTTCGAAGTTAGGAAAGCTGCGTGTGTACTCTTTTAATAAAGTAATATTCCTGGGTACATTATTCATTGTTCATTAATATTGTTCAGCCGTCACGACAGGTGGCGCTACTGGACGCATCACAGTAATATATATATGCTACTTTATATACTTGTAAATGAAAAAGAGGCGCAACGAGAAGATAAACTAATATCTATGTTTTGAATCAGTCCTAAATTATTTTTCAAAATTGCAATTAACTTTAATTAAATTAGAGTTAACTTTCCCAATTTGAATGAATTCTGTATTATTCGATCGAGAAATTATGTGATCATAAAAATAATATTCTGTAAAAGAATTCAAATCAATTGAAGACATAAATATTCATATAAATTTAAAATCGAGATGACTTATGAGGAAGTTATGATATAGGCATAAAAAAGTATCTCAGAGATAGGTTATAATTACAATTTTTATTCTTTGTTTTTAAAATCGAGGGAATTACAATATTTCCACCTCTAAACATGACCGGAAAATACAGAATATTAAGATTCGGTGTATCTATCAAACATTTCTCAATTTCAAAGTTGAAAATAGACCTTAGTAACCATTTTTTCAATACTTTTTTATTGTGAGAAATTCGCAGAAATGACGTAAGTAACGAACAAGTGCAGAAAAATTAGTTTTCTCTAACAATTAAGTACAATATTTTTTTAAAAAACCTTTACTTTCTGCAAAAAAAATTCTACTTACAGCAGTGTGGTATAAAATACTGGAAAGTTTGAAATCTGAAATGTTTTAGAATCTGGAAAGTTTATGGAAACTTTTTAATTCCATTAAAAAATAACAGTTATATAATTTCTTAAATTTTGTGAATTCTCTTAATAATCACCACCTTACATAAAATTCCTGGATTATACATGTATATGTCGTATAATAACTTAATTTAACTTCATTCAAACATTTTTAGGTTTTATATTAAAATTTTTAAGCTCAAAACTTTTCCACTGACAATAGAACATCATTTCAGAATAACACACTATCTTAAAACACATCATTATTTACTCTAAAATATATTCACAATTGAATATATTTAGACCCAAACATGAAATCTAAAAATTTCGTAAACATTGCACATTACCACTTAAATAACTTCACGAACTAAGATACTATATTCACACACTTCATTCTGAAGAGACATAATCTCCGTTAATAGAGGGACTGTCCTTTTAAAATTCACCATTAACTCATCTCACAAGTCATTTTCTAGAACATACCAACACTGTATAAATTCACCACCCTTTCTCTATACACTTCACGCATGCAAACCACTACTTAACCCAACCATATTCTGGAAAGTTTAGTTTAACCGTATTATTTAATATTCTAATGTTCGAAAGAAGACTCGTTAAGGAATGTTGTTTGGAACATGCTTAAGGGTATGAAGATTATCTCTTTATTAAAAATACACGCAAACATACGCCGGGATTAATGTAATTGCGAAGAATACTGATCAGGTTATAACTGATTCCAATAGCACTTTCTCTATTTCTAAACATAAGATCACTTTTGATTCTAATACATGATTTTCCATCTTTGTTCAATTTTCTATTTTTGTCCTTATTCAAATGATAGACTTTCTCCTTATCCGCATTTTCAAGAAGTTACCATCTCCTTTTAACAATATCGTACATACGTAAACCCGCATGCACGCGCGCACACACACACACACTCATATATATATATACATATATATATACATACATACATACATTTATATATACACACACACACATATATATATATATATATATATACATACATATATATATACGTAACATATATATACATATATATACATACATACATACATATATATATACATACATACATATATATATATATACATATATATACATATATATATATATGTGTGTGTGTGTGGTGTGTGTGTGTGTGTGTAAGGTAGAAGCCATTCCGGTCTGTAGGTGTGTGTGAGGAACCCACGTTATCACCTTTTCTTTTTTTCTTTTGAACTTAATTTCTCTTCTTAGATATCTTTCTCTTTTTTAAGTTCAACCAAAATGTCCTAACCAATCTTTCACGAAACACAAATACAACTTTTGTTCAAGCTATAAAACCTTCTATTGACTGGATGACGTGTGTTATGATAATTTAAAGAACCCTTTTTAATTAATCAACAAAATTTCAGGAGATCCCCTTCTGTACCAGGTTGAATATCTGAAATGAATGGTGATGTATACGTCACTAACCGAAAACCGCCTTTTTTTGCCTCTATTTCTCTACTAACCCTTGCTACGTTAGTCTCGTTGTAACCTCACTTGCTTTATTTTGTCAATGCTTGGAAATATAAATACATAAAATGCTCCAGAACAACCCAAAAATACATAAATGCACTTCAGTCAATGGCATTATAAAAAGAAGGCATTATACCAAGAATTAAAAAATACAACAGCAAATCACAGATTCAACCAAAGGAAGAAAGAAAGAAAAGAAACATATCCATTTAGACCTAAATACACTAACGTATTCACTAAAAAAAATCTAAGATATTCTTACACCATTAATAATTTTAACATAAAAAATGTTATAATTTTACCTCCGAACTCCAGTAAATTCAAACAGATATATATATATATATGTGTGTGTGTGTGTGTGTGTATTTGAAGTCTTGCTTTCATTAATATATTATTTAAAGGGCACCTAAGTTTAGATCTTCTTTTACAGCCGGAAAAACTCAAACAGGTTCATAATTTCAAGTCCTCATTCCTCACACTATAAAAGGAAATGAGAATCACTATACATTTTATATTATTAAATATCTTAATCTTGAGATAGTAGGGTGTAGTATTTAGTTAAATAAAAAGCATTGACGCAGGGGTGTCATCTTCATTATTTGATAGAAGTTCTGCGCATTACGAAGTGTAAATTCTAAATATTAATCAACCTTTCTATGTTGCTAACTAAAATATAATTCGCATAATCATATATTAGTTTTTAAAATGATTGTTAGTTTACTTAACTTTTTGTTAGCATTTTTTAATTTTATTCGTTAATGACAGAACAAACAAATGCTAATGAGAAATATATGTTTTTATGTCTTTGCAAATGAACTGTGAACTACACAGTCAACATTTTTATGGTTTCAAAGACTATTATTTTCTTATTTTTTATGTGTGACGCGTTAACTATAAATAGCTCACAAAACTTGTGTATTTGTTTTAAACTCTCAGTAAATTTTACTAAATATCCCTTGGCCGAAAATAAATTTATATCCCTCACGAGTCAAGCAATTTAATAAAACTTTCAGACCTAATATAGAAGAAAAAAGCACTCTTCAATATGTTTCCGAAGAACAGTTTTCTTCTTTATATTCTCAGTAACTGATAAATTCCAAATCAATCTCTCCTCTGGTACCGGATACAAATTACATAGTCCCGACGCATATTCACGCAAAGCTGTTTTTACCACATCGTCCTCTGCTCCAGCTTAGGAAGGATAGATGGTGGAATATTCGTCAAGAGCAAGTTGGCAACCGCAGCTCATCCCCTGCTTCGATCTCCCTCCCAGAGTAATCGCCCCAAGAGTGCAGTTCGACCCACCTTTGCCTTCATTTATTTCAGTTTTGGACCCCTTTTTCTGCTTTCCTGACTATGGAAACCACTTCCACCAATCAGCTTCTGCACTGACAGAGGAAGGCGAGGAGAAAAATAGCGATGCAGAGAGGTACAAAGTAGGGCAGCGGGTCCTCTCCTTTTATGTGAGGTGATGAACTGCAGCCGCCATAGCAATTGCTTTTTATTGGTTGAAAGGGGAGTTTGAAAGAATTCAGAGTGAATGCCATCGCCAGAACCAAAATAAAATCACTGAAAAAGGTTTCTGCTGCTTTTTTGTGCATCAAACAGGCCAATATTGAAAGTTTTCTTGCTTGAAGAAGTTTCGAGTAACTTTTTTGGCCTCTTTGCGAGCTGATAGCCATTCACAGCCCATAAATTTCGACAGACAGTCCCTGAGTATATAAACTCTAAAATAGATAACATATATATTAAAAGAAACTTATTAGAAAATTTCTCGCATCTTAAAAATAAAGTAAACCTCTTAGAGAATTACTCGTATACTTATTTATTAATAAATACATTTTAAAGAATTAATTAAATAATAGAGACTTATATATTTCAGTAAAAATAACTTTTACAGCCAACGATAATATTTATTTATTAAAAGCTTGTAAACCTTGTAATATCAACTCATAAGATGTGTTACAGAAGTACTTAAATTATTTTTAAGTGATTTTGTACCACACAATCAAAGTTATTGAAATTGAGACGTCAAAACTAGTTTTGTGCTACTTTTAGACACATTTATGTAAATAAATTTTATTTATAAAATATTCATTGAGAAAACTTTGAGAATTTTGCACAATTTCCTCTCCGACTTAATAATCGAGATTCTTAGGCCTGATAATAATATCAAGTGACATTACAATCTCGAAGAAATGAAAGTTTTCACCCTATCAGGTGATTGTGTGTAATGATTTTACTTAAATATAATTTAATTTTCTAATTTTTCCTATTATTTAACTATCACAGTAAAGAGTTCATTTTTATTTCATGATACCATTCCAAATTAAGTTTGAATTTATGCAATCATGAGGTCTTAAAATCTGCAAAATCAGATTCAAAGTCGTCGGGTAAACTCCTACTAAACTTTCTGTCTCACGCTAAAATCTCTCCATCCAATACCACGTGATCTGAAGTAAACCCTACATATAAATTCCAAGCAAGGTAGATTCCCTTCACTTTCACTTTGGCCACGAAGGCTGAAACTACGCTTCTGATCTTCTCAAATGCAAACACTGTCGCTCACGGAATCTAATGGAATCTAAGAATTACGTATCTTGTGTTAGATTCATGTTATTGCCCTAAGCCCCATTGTTGTTTATGAAATATATATATTTCCTAAGTAACGCAAATATTACTTGAAATTATTGGTGAAGTATTATAATAACCTATGAACGAAAACAAAAAAATTCAAAATAAAGTGATTGAAAGTGCTGTATCTGGTTTTGGTTAATTATTACCAAATTATTTCTCGCAACAGATTGCATCATAATTAAGTGGTTACCTTCCCATAACATGTATATGTGTTAGTGACTAGTTGTAGAAATTTGTTTTTCTAATATATAAATCTCAGGAATATATCTTTCATGTATAAACAGAATTCAGTTAACTCGAAAATAAATTGTTAAAGGTATCATTGTACTAGCTAAGTATGAATTAGAATAATGTTTCTTCAGAAATAATAAATTTTAATGCGTACATCAAAATATGTAATATAAATACATTAAGAATATAAGTTACTTAATTCGTATGTGCAAAGTTGTGTCAATTTCACATATTAAGAATTATTTATATTTAAGAGATATTTTAGATATATAGTAGCTAAAATGTGACTACAGGCATACTGAATATTTGGAAAAAGACACAACAAATCATGTTGATAAAATCACTAAATTATTGAGTTTCTGTGTGACTTAAATTAAAGTTGAAAATGATTCGTTTTTAGTATTCATAGTTTTTTCCGTCACGAAAAGTTATCTCTCAAATAAAAATACTTAAATTGTCTCATAATCTCTAATATAAACTGTCTTTTAAATAATTATTTCTTATAAAAATGCTACTTTGAGGTATTAGATAGGAACACAAATTATTAAAGTAAGTAAAAAATAATAAAAAAAATACAATATTCTTTTCAGTTGTCTGAAGATTTAATTTCATGAAGAAATAAACAGTATTTTTTCATAATTTGTTTAAATTAACTTGAACTTCTAATAAATTATAATAAAAACTGGAAGTTCTAAACGTAATGGTACATGCCTTTCAATTTTATTTAGTTTTTATTACAAATATTTATATATATAATGAAACTTCTTATAAATATTAAGTTCCTTACATACAAAATTGTATTCTGTCAGAGTACTTACTGAAATAAATTATGAACAGCGATTCCAAAATATTAAGCCCAAATAGTATCATTCTATTTTTTTCATAAATACATATATATATATATATATATATATATATATAACGAAATTAAATTCAACACTCTATTGCTTAATATACAAAAATTGTACCCCAATTAAATTTTTACAATACCAATAAATTTATGAACAATATTCCCAAAATATTACGTTATTCTTAATGCATTATATTTTTTTGTAAAAATATCAATTAACTGTTTATTTAAATAAATCTAATTAATAAATGTACAAAAATCAATATATAGAAAAACCAATTGCTTCTTTGAAAAAGTATTTACTATTTTTAAAAGTGCTAACATCCAGCTTCTCTAAAATTATGTTTCAAAAAGAGTTATAAATTAATGGTGCTTTATTGAAAAGCGTACATCTTTTAAGAAAAGTTGAAGTAACATAAAATATTAAGTAACAAAAATATTTAATATATTGTAGTATTATGTATTTAAATTCATCGTTTTGGAAAAATAACGAAATTTCAGACCAACCAGGAAATATTACTAGAGAATACATTTTTAAGATTTATTTCTTAAGGCATCATCTATAATTTTCATATTTTTACTTAATATAGCAGGCATAAACTACAATTTATTTCTGTAAACTTACAATGCAGCATACTGTATAAGGCAACCAAATAATAAGAAAAACATTTTCTTTTAAGTATACAAGAAACACATTTTTCTTGATAATATGTGATGCATTTTTATGAAATTCGAAACATATATCAAGAATGACTTATTGTGAATTATCAAAAAAATTGAAACAATGTTTCATTCAGCACTTAGTCAAAGTTTATCACATAAAAAGAAAAATCAAAGAAATTTATTACATAAAAGAAAACAAATCTCAAAGGATTACAACGTGTCTACTCGTAACTCAAATTCTAATAAATAAAGGCAAAGAAATAACAATTCCCCGATGAAAATATATATTTTCTACTCTCCAACGAGCATAACTTTCCCGAAGTGAATACATGTCTTGATTTCAGAGCACAACATACCGAATATAATACACATCCTTATTTCTGAATACGAAATCTTTTATTAGATATCCTTCTACGATGTAGTAAACTGAAATACTCTTTACATCAAACAAGAGAACGAAAAAACTGTGTATCCATTTCCCTCACAAACACTTCAGACGCTCGAAGTGAAAAAATCGTGTACTTATCACCTTCTACAGACACTAGAGAAAACGAGAGAACGAAAAAAAAAAAAACTTTCAGTTCCTTTTTTTCATATATTCTTATCTCTTCTCACATATTCCTTGCCCAAATCTGAAACATCGAGGATAGAAAAAAAATTATTTTACCAGAGGGGCAACTCAAAGTTGACGATCCAGCAATCTTCCGTCAACACAAAAGACTTAGTGAACAATGATCAAGTATATATCTATATACACATTCTCGGCGGGTTTTTTTCTCCTCCTCGCCTCTGTATATAAAGAATTCTTGACCACACAGTCACATAAGCTCGAAAACTCTATTGAGCGATTAGGAACTAGGATTTTCTATCATCCCGTATATGTTTTCTTTCTATTTTCTTGATCCATCAACTTCAAAGATTCTATCTAAGATCACTTTTTTTGTTAGATAAAAGTTTCTACTTCGATATAGTGAATGTAAGAGACACTTTTTGAGTTTGTATCGAGTGGTGTAAAATGATAGAGAGTAGAGTAAATGATCAGTTCTTGATGGCGCTCCGTCACACACAGAGAGGGTGGGATTCCATTTTACCCTCGTTATTCTACAAATACGTTCCGAATTAGTTTTGTTTGTAACGTTGGTTTATCCGTGATTTTCTGTGAACTAACCTCAGGGAATTTTTATGAATTGAACTACAGATAATAAACCCTCGACCCGACAACTTAAAAAAGATTCTACGCAAATTAGACCAACAAAAGAAAATCAATAACACAGAAACTAAATTGAATATAGAAGAAGTAGGAAGTTAAAGGTTAAAAGATAGTGATTGATGCCGGTAGCTGTAGTTGACGTGTGTGAATTTGCATTGATAAAAACGGATTGTTTCAAAGAATCTTCTAAAGTGAGAGGTTGTTAGTGTATTTGCTCGAACCACTTGTGTTTGTCATTAAATTTCCTTGAGGTCTAAGGGTATAAAATATTAATTTTATTAGATTACTCTAAATAGGTTCTTGGCGTGATGGGTATTAATAAATTAGGATAGAGCGTAATTATTATATATTCAAAATTTGAGGACAGTAAAAGGTTTGGACTTCAGTTTGGTTCATCTATCGAGTATAAATTTCTGTTAATTTGACTTTTAACTTAAGTATCATTAGAAATTTAAATAACTTCTATCAAATTAAATGAGTTGGAGGATTTAAATGTTTCATAAACACGAGAAAACGCATTTTGTACATATGTAACACATTCATATTATTTCATATAGCTGTTATTACTAAGTTAATTTAGAGAATTACAAGATTACGCAGTCCAATGATTGTAAGATTAATTGAATAAAGATTGATTAGATTTTGAAAAAAGATTGTAATTAATATTTTATTCTGATGTACTCGTAATCAGTAGTTAATACTTTTTGTACTTTATCGGTGCTAATTACTCTTAAAAGTATCTGGTATAATGTTTCAAATAAAATAAATATTTTATTTTTTTATCAACATTATCGGTTTCGGGGCCTTAGATGAATTAAAGTTGAGAGTTCACTTCACGAATCCTATGCAGATTAATCTGGATTTACTTCAAAAAATCCTTACTCAACGCAGTTCTATTACTTATGTTTCACTTGATAATTTCCGCTCACTATTTTCATCACGCACTAAGCTTCTAACTTCAATATCAAATGTTTTATTCCTTAAAAACACTTTTCCTCTATTTTAAGAATTAAACTTCACCAAATCTAATCTAATCTACATTATTTCGAATTTCATTATTATGACTGGAATTTTCAATTCAGTCAAATTAATTTATAAGTCCCCAAAGTGTTAGTTGAAAAGAAAATTGCAATACAGCCCAAATCCAACTTAATAATTTTCAAATTTATTTAAATACCTACAATTGGTTAATTGGGTATGAATTACACTGCAAGGTTATTTTTATGTCCATTTCATTATTCGTTTTTTCCGCACATGTGGTAACCTCTTATTAATCCGGCATTCAATGATCTACGATTGATTAAAACGAGCGGCTTTGGATATTTTCGAGGGGATGTAAGAGTTATGTGACCTTGACCACTGGGTCGCTACACAGCGCTGCTTGCAATTTCACACTGATTTATATCATGTCTGCAAATTTTCATTTCAGTTCGAATTTTTCTTTTCTTCTTGTTTTCTGTTGAGTTACATATTATGTTTGCACATTATTTTAACTGTGTGTGCACGTTACACTGAAGAGTAATGTATTTTCGAAGACAGCTGGTGTTTTTCCAAGTGCCAAAACAAATAAGCATAATCATGTGACTGTGTAGCTCGTCACAACTAGTTCAACTATCATTGCACTGCATTGACTTTTCTTTCTTGCTGCCTTTTTCCTCTTTATACAAGAATATTCAATTAAATGATTGATAAATGTTTGACTTTAACTTTGTTATTTCTAGAATGAGACAAAATATTTTGTAGGATATTGATATAGTTTATTTAGATTCAGAATGTGCGTAAACTTATTAAAAATATGTTTCAATCGCTTAAACTTTTATCTAAGGAGATTTATGTTTGGTATCCTTACAAAAACAAAATTAATGCTCAATGATCCGGTAAAATCGCAAGTCCGGTACAACCGGGTCCACAAACAGGCCGGCAATTTTTTTTTACTTATTTACTTTAATATTGTTGTTTGTGTAATGTAAGGAATACTACAAGGATTCACTTTTCGGTACTTTTCCATTTCGCTGGCGCAAGCGATAAAGCCGCCAAAAGGGATACAACCGAAGCCAAGCGGATTATGTGTTTTTCCTGTGTGTTGTCGCCAATAAAGTCTGCTAGGCGAGATTTGCGCCGGCGAAATGGAAAAGTATTAATTTTTCTAACGAAAAATATCCAAATGTTATAACACATTTAATTATTAACATATGCATAGTAACTAATGCTATACAGATGTTATAACCCATGTCCACACATTTATCATACTATGAAGTTAACATATTTAGAAACTTTCAACAAATGAACAGCGTGTCGTTGAAACATTTATTGTAAAGAAATTATTTGTCTTGGAAGTTTTGTAGAGTAAAATATGGAACAAATTCTAAATGGCATCGATGTTATATGATTCAAACTAAAATGAAAAGGTCAAAATAAGCGTTGCTCTGAAAATAATGGTGAGAACTGGAAATTCGATACCAATATTGAGTAATGTTTCTATATGAAAAAAATGTTCTGAGATTGGACTGTATTCTTTAATACCAGGCGAAGGTATCCCTTAGATCATTTTAATTATTTTTTTGGAAAGAATATGAAAAGTGCTTTTAAAATAACAGTCAACTTATACATTCAAGTAATGATCAAAGTGAGTTAATTTATAATCAAATAATATGTGCGTTAAATTAATTTATATTCAAGTAATTATCAAAGTCATCAAGTTTTTAATCAAGTGATATGTGTGTAAAGTAAATTAATAATCAAGTGATATGTGTGTAAAGTAAATTAATAATCAAGTAATTTATTTGTGAGTGTAAAATTAATTCATAATCAAGTAATGTATTTGTGTGTATAAAGTATATTAATAATCAAGTAATGTGCTTATGCGTTTAAATTAAATTAATAATCAAGTGATGTTTTTGTGTGTGTAAAGTAAATTAATAATCAAGTAATTCGCTTGTGTGTGTAAATTTAGTTTCTAGTCAAGTAGTATAGTTATTGAAGTAATGATCATTAAAATGCAAATTTAATTTTCATAATAATTTTAAGCAAAAGTTCATTGCTTAGAAATAATCTATATAATAATAAATAGAACTGATGGTATTTCACTGTATTGACAATTAATAAGGTAAAACTGTTTTGCAATGAGGAAAATAAACCAAGCAAAACAGCCCGCAATAAGAAATATATTTACTCAGAAATTTTGCAATTACTCTAAATTTTTGAGTAAAAAAAAACCCTCTTATTTTATAATACCAACTTATAATAAAATTCATAAATTAGAAACACACTGCTTATAAGATTAATGCCATAGTAACTTTTTACATAATTTATAGTTCTTGAAAACTCTTCAAAAAACGTTTGAAAAATTAGTTAAATCTTCACAAAAGACCTTACAATTTTAAATATAATAAAAGAGAGGAAATTGTACGAAGGAAGTACGTGAAGTCTTTTTTTTATAAAAGTAATAACAACGTAATTAAATGTAATTATATGAAAAAAATAACATTAATTTGCGACATTTAATAAGTAAATATGTACGAAAAATACCGGTTGATAACATATCAAAATACAAAAAAAAATAATCAAACTTACTGGAAACTTTCAAAGTTTAATATAAACTTTCTTATTTCGAAAATTCGCAAGTTTCTTATCCTTAACATGCAAATTTAAGTGCACCACTTGAATACGAAAGTATAAATTGGCTGCGTAACTTTTGAAGAAACTAACTAAGCTTAACGGGTAATACTAATGGTATGGTTAGTCTCATTACCGTTATTCCACTGTGTATTAATGCAGAGTATAAACCAAGTTTGAAACTAAGTGCTTACAGGAACACGTAAGCATTTAACGGTAAAAGAAGATTATACGTGGTATTAATGCGTTAATAACTATGTATTAAATAGCATTTAATACCAATATATACATTAACATTTTATCAGTTACGTATTATCATAATAAAAAGAAAATAAATTTACCTTTATTATTTAATACTAGGAAAATAATTTAGTTTTACAAACAAAAAAGGTTAAATAAATTTACAGAAATAGATATTGGTATCAAATATATAATAAAAAATTTGAACTCATTTTTGCTTCTTATTGTAGTTTTGCACTGAAAAGCAAAAAAGGATATTTAAGAAATAATTTCTGGAAAATGTGATAAGTCAATTACTGAAAAATTATGAGGATTTAATCGGAAATCACAAAAAGAAATAATTACATCTTGTCTGTTTCTGTATATTGATTCCAATGAACTGTGTTATTATTTCAAATCGCATAATGTGTGCATGACACTGAATATATTTTTAAATACGTAATAAAGACAATAATAACCGCATTAAGTACAGAAAAATCCAATGAAAAGAATAAGTATATTTTATGTGATGTTTGAAAACATTCGAATTAATATTCAGCATAGTAGTGAATAATACGAGATAAAAACCAACATTTTTAAAACCAACGTTTTTATATGGTGGCAAAGTTTATTAAAAAGAATTATTGAAATATTAGTTAAAACTGGTCGCAAATATCTAAATATTGCATTGTTAGGCAAGTAAGAACGGTTACCAAAATTTCAGAGCTCTAACTTGATGGGAAGTTGGTTAAATTAATGATAGAAAATTTGATGACACACTGATACGCACACAGACAGACACACGCCAAGTGAAATACATAAAAACGTAAAAAATTCATCCGTTAAATTAATGGTTGGAATGCAGTTTAACCCAACCACACTTGGCGACAAGAATTATTTGGCAGTATTTTGCCAAATGTGGCTACCCTGTTCCTTTTCACGGATTTAACGCTCAGCCAAAAAAAAAAAAAAAAAAACCGCCAAGTTTGGTGCCAATTTTTGAAATCGCGCCAAGTGTTTGGGCTAAACTGCATTATTAAAGGAAATATTAGTTAAAACTTGTCGCAAACGTCTAAATATTGCATTGTTATGCGAGTACGAACGATTCCCAAAATTTCAAAGCTCTAGCTGGATGGGAAGTTGGTTAAATTAACGATCGAAAATTTGATGACACACACACACACACTCACACACACACACACACACCAAGTGAAATTCAGAAAAACGTTTTAAAAACCATTAACATTTTAAAAACACCCTTTTATTTTATTCCATCCACTTTTGAAAAAAAAAATGTGTCATCGATATTACACGAGCAATTTTTTTGCAACATATCAAACCGTCTATCAGTATTGGTCATTTAAATAATAATTTAACAGTCTATCAGTATTGGTCACATAAATTGGTCATTTAATATTTATTCAGCACCCATGCATTAATATATGTATAATACACGCGTAATATATGTACAGTTTTATAAGAAAATACTTTAATTTGTAAACAGGAAGGAATATTTCTACAATAAACAAACAATTAAGTATTTTCCCCTCAGACACACACACACACACACACACACATATATATATATATATATATATATATATATATATATATACAAATGGATAAATTATCTAAATTTTGATAAAATATTCAGAGATAAATACTAAGATTATGACTTAAATATTAAATTTACTTTCTTTTCGCAAGGCTGTTATCATAGTTTGTCCCATAAAATGAAATTTTGTGACATTAGCATGCTTTGAAATTAAAGTGCAAAAAAAAAAAAAAAATACTATAGTTAAACTTCGAGTCTATACATTTCAAATAGCAAAACAATTACATCTAATACTAATTTCATTTATTAAAATGATTGGCTATTTATGGTAAAAGTTAATTTTCTTTTCATGTTTGAAAAAAAAAAAATGACTGTAGAAATGTATCACACATAATCGGTTTTATACGTGCGTTAATATACTCCCTAAAGTAATATACTTAACAAATATTATCTCTTAAATTAAACACTTCTCTTTTTCAGAAAATGATATATTTTTCAAATTTTAATACATTTGATCTTATAGAGTCATTAGATTTTTTTTATTCTCTATTTTAAGCTATTTTCAAAATTTGGGAACTTTTTCCTAGATTTTTACAGTAATTTGGGTGCACAACTAAAAATAATTTAACTTTAAATGACTGATGATATATTTTTACATCACAATAAAAAAAAAAGTACAGACCTATTATTTAAATTTTTATCAGTCTTATTCACAACACGTTAATTATTATGCAACAAATATTTCTTTCTTCCGCAAAGAGTGTCGGTGTTAATAGTCCGAAAAAATATTCCCAAGTGTCCGGAATCACTTATCCCAGCCCGTTAAAGCACCTTTCCCGGAACAACGGAGAAGGAACACACATAACATTTCCTCACGCACCATTTTACGACCGTTCCCGTTTTCCTGTTGACTCCCCCCGTTCGGTGAGTCACGTGTCCGAGATCTGACCTCGGCTCAACCCTCCCAATAATGAATTTGTCAGCAAAATGGAGCTGAAAATCACTCAAACCCAAACAGTTCCTTGGAATGTCACGATACAAGACGTGACCGAGAACCCGGAACAGTGACATGGAAACTTTCGTGTTGAAGACATGCATCAGATGTGTGGAAGGAATTTCCTGGTGTGTTAAAGCGGTGTTATAAAAATGTCAAGCAGTAATCTTGAGATAACAATTGGGTTTTATCAAACATCGAATAAGGTTTGACATAAGTGAACGTGCAGGTAATATGTATTTGCTTTACTCTCGCAAGTGCACCAATTAAACACCTATATATAAAAGATTTGAATTTAAGATATTTCTCTTTATAAATCAAATGTCAAGAAGTAATCATGCAGGAAATCAAATGTCAAACAAATAACTCTTGAAAACTGTTTTGCATCAAGAATAAGTTTTGACATAAGTGTACCTGCAAATAATATGTATTTGTGTTACTTGCATGCACACCAATTAAAAGCTATACATTAAATGTTTGAATCAAAACACTCGTCTTTTTTCCAAATAAAATGTCAATACGAATAAGGTAAATAAATAATATAATAATATAATCAATTATATTTTAATATGAATCAGATGCCAAGCAGTAATAAAGCATTAAATCAATTGTCAAGTGGTAATCTTGAGATAAAATTAGGTAATATCAAAAATCGAATAAGATTTGACATAAATGTGTATACAGGTACTATGTATTTCCGTTACGTGCATGTGCACCAATTAAAAACCTATATAAAAAATAATTTGAATTTAAGATATTTTTCTTCATAATTCAAATGTCAAGCGGTAATCATGTAGCAAATTTAATGTCATGCTGTAGTAAGTATAAATAATATAAATCAATAATTTAATTATAATAATATAATAATAATGCATTCATAATAATATAATAATAATGTGTTCATAATAACATAATAATATATTCATAATAATATGTTCATAATAACATAATAATAATGTATTCATAAAAATATAAGAATAATGTATACATAATAATATAATAATAATGTGCTCATAATAACATAATAATAATGTATTCATAATAATGTACTAATTTATCAAAATAATGTATTCACAATAATGTAATAATTTATTATAATAACGTATTCACAATAATGTAATTATTTATCATAATAATGTAATAATTTATTCATAATAATATAATAATGTTATTACTAATATAGTAATACAGATCAATTGTCAAGCAGTAATCTTGAGATAACAATTAGATTATGTAAAATATCGAATAAATTTTGTCATAGTTAACAGGTTAAATGTATTATGCACGTTATATGTATCCGTTTTACTTCCCTGTACACCAAAGAAAAAAACTGTACGTAAAATATTTGAATTCAAGTTATTTCCCTTTAATCAAATGACAAGCAGTATTCAATATGAATAACATAAATCAATAATATAATATTGTAATAATAATAATTAAATTAAAAACTTCAATAATATGATCATAACGATGTTATAATATAGTCTTAATATTATTATCATATTAATGTAATAATAAATATGATAGTTTTATAAGATAAATAACAAGTACAAGTAGTAACCATCAGATGAGAAGTAGAGTATAACAAATTCGAATAAGTTTTAACACAAGTGTACGTACAGGTAATATATGTTTGTATTACGTGTGTATAAAACAATTAAAACCTTATACATAAAACGTTTAAATTTTAGAGATTCTTCTTTATAAATAATAGAAGACAAAAGCTGTAATCAGGAGTTAACTATTAGATTATTTCAAATTTTGAATAGTTTCGACATTGTACGCGCAGGTTTTAGGTTACCTGCCAGTGCGTTAATTAAAATATTACCGTAAAATATTTAAACTTAAGGGATTATTCCTTAAAAATGAAATACTAGCACATTAGATTTACTACAAATATTAGTCTAATCTATGGTATTTACTCGAATTGCTTCGATTGATATCTTGCGTTTTTATAACTGTTCTGTCAAAAAGAAAAAAAAAGAAAAAAAGAAGAAGAAATATCGTGTATATATATTAAAAACTTACATTTACATTAATTTTCTGAATACTTAATTGAGGAGGAAACTTGTAATTTTTTCTGGTCTATTTTTTCTGCATGAATCTAACACTCTATCTGAAATACTTAAAAGCCTGTAAAACAATTACAAAGCCCTTTTAAGCAACGTATTTTGAAATTTAACTTTTAAAAATATTAAAATATACACGTTACTCTTGAAATTCCATTCATTTGTATCCGAAACAAGATACAAATAAAATAATAAGTATAAACTCGATATAAAAAGTATAAACTCGATATAAAAAGTAAAAATTCGATATAAAAAGTAAAAATTCGATATAAAAAGTATAAATTCGATATAAAAAATATAAACTCGAAACTCGATAAATATAAACTCGATATATAATAATAAGTATAAACTCGATATAGTAGGCAAGAAGTATAAGTTTGCATAATATTCCAGAATATTTGAGTGGTCATGAAGTTTTTAAATGTGTTTTTAATCAGTTTTTGAGCAATCATAATATAAATAAAAACATAACATATGATTAAGAATAATTAAATTTTATCTAAATTTTGCACGTACGTAAAAATGGAAAATATTAGTATGATTTATTTTATAAATGTCCCTTAAGTT
This sequence comes from Nephila pilipes, assembly GCA_019974015.1. Lineage (NCBI taxonomy): Eukaryota > Metazoa > Arthropoda > Arachnida > Araneae > Nephilidae > Nephila > Nephila pilipes. The sequence goes on along the minus strand of BMAW01057722.1, from coordinate 25,358 downwards.
CTTCATCTCTTGCCCGTAATTTTTATTAATAAATTTTAGACAAAAAACAAACAAAAACAAGAAAAGTTTTTAAGCAAAAGAAAAATGAATATAAATTCAAAATTTATAGTAAACCCTATTCGTGAAAATATTTTAATTTTATAAATAGTAAAAATATGTATTGTAAAAGTACATACCAATATTACATATTATCTAACATATAAAAATATCAAAATCCTAAACGGAAAAAAACACAATTAGATTCATAAATATTATATAATTGTGAATATTTTGAGAGCTATGATACAATTATGAAGACATAAATCACAGGAAAAAGTATAAAGCTTAGCCATAAAAATAATTTTAGAAATATATATATATAGATTTTGTAAAATCTGTTAATAAATTATATAAACAACAAATTTATGTGTGCAGGAAATTCAGAGTAAACAGGTATTGATTCAGCAATCCAAATCGAGTTTATCGTTAATTTCTCATAATTCCCATCTTGGAAGCGATTCGACCAATCGCGTAATATGAAAAATTCACCATATTTGCGTGCCAACCAATAAAGCACAAATTTCCTCGATACAACCTTCCTCTGACTAATTAAAACAACTATTTCATTAGCATCGTGGCAAAAATCATCTTGCATATTTAATGACGCACTTCTCGATGTAGTTTGACTTTTATAATCCGTTGCAACCGAATTTACGTCGCCTAACAGATCTGGCGACACTATCGCCTACTTTTCCTTTTACCCGTCCGATGCCGGGACATTATCCGGGAATCCATTCATCACAGACCGGTGAACGTAATTGAACATTTGCGAGGAGGCTCGCGTATGAATTTTCGAGTCGCATTAAACAACGCTAAATTATGCAGTGCCTTGTTTCTGCTTTGAACGACAAGCGGCCTTCTACTTTTAAAAATGTTCTAGGAAAGGTTCCAAAAGGGGGAAAGTCCGGAAAATGAGTAAGGGGGGGGGGAGGGGAGACGGAATCATTCTGAATGCTAAATTGATTGCCTAAATTAATCGCATTCGGTAAGCTGATAGATTGAATTTTCATTAAGTTTCAATTTATTGGGGTGGGGAATTCTTGATATTAATTGCTTGAACACGGTAACCTTCGGGAATGAAGTGTGGTAGTTAGTACAGCGCTGCACTCTGTTAGTGTCATTTGGATTAAAATTTCGATTTGGAACTGATACTTCACTTTATTAAATATCGAATTTTGAGAGTGTGCTTTCAGATATTCATGTGGAAAAGATTTTCTTTAATAACAATGAATGTCTTGTAACATCCTTTTTGGACATGGAGTGTTTTGTGTTTTTTGTAACTATAATTACATATATTATGATCCATATATATGTAATATCGATATATATGCAATATCGATATATATGTATTATCGATATATATATATATATATATATATATATATATATATATATATATATATATATATATATAATATCGATATATATTTACATATATATTATCGATGTATAATTATTATCGATGACTCAACAGATATGTGAAAGTTTTTTTTCAAAAAAAAGAAATTCATTTCTTTTATTTGAGTATCCAATACAACACATTTATGAAACTTAATGGTATTAAAAAATTTCAGAAATATCCATACAAGATTATATTAATGAAAAAATAGTATTTTTCTTTCACATATCTGTTGAGTCATCGATAACAATTATATATTGATAATACATATATATCGATCATAATATTTATTTTTCTCCTAGTATGTGTGGCCGTAGTTGTCTAGCAGTCATGGTCACAGTAGATGCTGATCAAGTGCTGATGCCACTAGAGATCAACCGTGTAACGCGACCGCTGCCGTTAAATCCGGTTGAGGTCCCAAGTCCTCCCGATGGTGTGGTGTGTAATTTTGAAAGGGAGGTGCAATCCCATGTGTCGTCCTCGTCACTCGACTGAGGTTCAAAATTACGAGGTCCATCACCAATATCCCACGTAATGCTTCTCAGTGCGATGTTAATGAACAATCATAATCTCCTATTGAGTGTAAACATATTTGCTTATTTTAAAAATCGATAATTCTTTCTATTGAATATAAAATAGTAAAATGTGTTAAATATTACAAATCTGATTGGATATTTGAGGCGGGTGCGTTAAAAGATGAGAGGCTATTCCTGGTATCTAACAAAGATATAGAAAGTTTCTCCCATTTCTAGATATTAAATCTTATAAAATCTTAATTAGATTAAACTGAAATTGATAAAAATAAAATCTTTCATAAAGGGAGAAATCTGGAGGAAGTTTTCAATTTAATAACTTCCCAGTACTTTAATAACTTCCAGTATTATAATTAATATAGATAAGAAGGAAAATATAAAAGGGATTAGACAGGTAAATTATTTTAATTAGATACTTCTTTATTTAATAATTCAATTTCAGTCCTTCGAAAGACATTATAAATATTAGGCAGGTGAGAAAACAAGCTTTATATTTGTTTATTCGTTTCCTAAGATATATCTTTTCAGTATCCAGGATTTAAACCAGATTCTCTCTCTCTCTCTCTCTCTCTCTCTGTATATATATATATATATATATATATATATATATAGTAAATAGTGTTAAGCAAATACTTATTTTTTATTCAATACATTTACTCTCGACTTAAGATATATCACAAAAATACGCTTCTACTTGAAGAGAATAGAAGGGAACAACATATGGGTGGGGGGAGGTTATGATATAATTTAACGGTATTTTTCCATTTTGCCCGCGCAAATCTTGCGAAGCAGACTTTATTGTCGACAACACATAGTATACACATATTCCGATTGGCGTCGGTTGTATAACTTCTTGCAACTTTACCGCTCGAGTTGGTGAAATGGAAAAGTACCTATTTATCTAACTTTGTAAATCTAATTTTGGACTCTAATCGTCATTAGTTATCAAATAAAATAAGGAGCAATAATATCTCATATTTATATTATATCCTAACACTTTTTAAATTCTCATTAACTCCTATCTAAACTGTTTTTGATGGAAAATTTATTTATGGAAACTAGATTATAGTGTACATTTAGTTCTTGTACATCTGCATTAGTAAACTACAAAAAAATAAATAAGGAATACATGGAAACATTAGCATCAATTGAACTGATTAAATTATATTAAACGTGGAAATTAAAATTAGGGAAAATTTTACAAAATTAAGTAGAAATAACATACTTTAAAAAACATTTAATTTCAAATAGATCGGATTTATATTACCTGCATTAAAACCTAACCAAGTTACAATCCTGAGAGTGTGATTGAGATTCTACACAATTTTTCCAAATAAAGAAGTCATTGACAAATACAATAAATATTAACAACACATGCTTCATGATGTACATATAATTATTTCATGTTTTAATATTAATTTCAAAAGCTTAGAACAATGACTTATGTATCCATTTAAAAGAACTGTAAAGTCTTTATTAAATGTTCATTGATTTCTCGACATTATACAAATGGATTGTCTTCACTCCAGAAAAAGTAAAACTCTATTACTAAATTTAGATGTAGAAAATCTCAAAGAAAAATCACTGTTCAATCGTATTCTTCTTCAAACCGCAAAACAATTGTTATCACAACAAAAATAATTACTTCCTAACTTACTTATAAATATTTACTATTTGTCAAGTTTTAAAATTAATTTTAAAATCTTAGTATATTAATTTTCAACCACCAAAATTCTTTTATAAATTTTCGTAGATTTCTCATTGATTATAAATATATCTCGCTACAAATGCCTTCTGAATATACAAAACTTCAACAATGAATTCAATAATAGCAAATCTTGAAGAAAATACATCATTTAATAATATTCCTCTGAAATCTACATAACAATTAACCACAACAACAAATACAACCTGATTAACATTAAAATATTTTATACTTAGTACTAGCAAATCTCGAAGAAAAGTCGTCATTCAATCATATCCCAATAACCACAACAACAAATGCATCTTGATTTATGTATACAAATTTAATGACGCTTAGGATTTAATATTAATTTCAAACACATAATATAATAGGGATTGTTGCCAGTTAAAATAACACATAATTCCTTATGAATTTTTCGCAAATTTTTCTCGAACTGCAAACGTATCTGAGTCACTACAAATATCTCCCGAAAATGCAAAACTCCAATATTGAATTCAGTAGTAGCATATCTCGAAGGAAAGTCGTCATTCAATCATATTCCTCTGGAATCCGCACAACTGAAATACAACGGGTAGTATTACAAGCAACGGCCGACGGTAATATATCACGCGCTCTCCCCTAGATATACGAGACTCTTTTTCAGATTCATTGAAATCCGGGGACTATATTTGACATCGGTTGCGAAAGTGATTTTGTCCGTCTAGTTTAAACAAGATATATCCGTAAGATTGCAGATATTGCTTTCGGCGTCGTACTTCACTAGGTGCACAAGAGATGAAATGGAAAGGAGAATAAAAAAGGTTCTTACTACGGCAGATATATTATTTCCTTTTACGTTAGGATAGGTTGGTATCAGAGAGTTTTGTTCTCTGGGATAGATTTCTTCTCTATTGTAACAGAATACTTCCGCTGTGTGGGTCTGTATTGTAACAGATTAATATTCGGTTGTGATGTAATGTCTTTTTCAGTCGTGTTTTGTTGTTATCGGTTGATATATTAATGTCACAAGGAAAATTGCGTCTTTAAGTACTTCCCGTTATATATTTATTATTTTTATTATGAGATAAATTTATGAAAATAATTTTAAAAATCCAGCGGTATGAGTAACTTTTTATACGTATAAAACACTGAATCTACGAGGGGATGTTGTTAAGTTTTAATTTTTTTTCTAAAGAAATGACCACGACATAACAAATTAAATTGGTTCAACAAATTAAATGATTTTTATGCACATAATGTTGCAAATTACAGCTATTTATGTTGATTTGTTTGGTTACAGAAAGCTGGAGTTTAAAGTAACCCGCATTATGGAGAGAACAGAATTCAACCTTGAGACTATAGCGACGAAATATCAAAAGGCGCTTTGAGAAATGTATAACTATGGATGCTGACTAAATTGAGAATCTTTAAGAATAATTACAAAAAATTAAGCTCCTTTCTCGAATATGCTTTTGTTATAATTCAAACCTTATGATGCCCCGGAATAATTATTAAAAATTTACAATAATGGGGTTATTTCAACCCCCGTCTTTCTGAATCCAAACAAATTAATAAGAATAACTATAAACGATAAGTTTATGCACATAAGGATCAACTAATAAGCAGCGTAAATTCATCCAGACATCTTGGTTAATTTTAGCAATGATAAATATTTTATGATACTTCATCGTAATATGTAAATTAAAGAACTGTAATTGTTGTGATTAAGAGACATAATGAAGGGAAATAATCAGCCAAAAAATCGCCAGTTTATTCACGCTTTGAATAATTAATATTAAAATAAATTAATAGTGTTCAAACAGCAGTAGTTTTAAAAAAAAGTTTTCGTCTCCTTTGTACATTAACATCGCACTTTTATTGATACCCAGACAGTTCAAGAGATGATCACCAAAACCGATCTTTTGAAATGATCGTATTTTAGACAAATGATTGATTGATTGTAAATTAATGCCATACTAAGAAACATCACGAGGGCTATAGTTGATTGTCCTCGTATTTTTGAAATATGGTTAAGGGAAGAGGACGACACCTGAGCTGGCACCTCCCTCTCCAAATTTCATCTTGACGCCAGCGATAGGACTTGAGGCCTCGGCTATTTTTAACGTGCATCAGCCCCTTTACATGGGGTATTTTATGAGGAATCAGAGCTTGAACCCACGATTCAATGAAAACAACGCCAGCTGCGAATCCTCGACCATGACCAATGGTGAGCAAGTACAGACACTCATAAATACTGTATCATAAAAATAATAACTAAAATATTTCTGAAGATTAATATTATAAAGATTATTAAGATAAGTAATTTTTTATTTAATATTAAACTTCAGTATCAGATGCATATATGGATTATTTCCATAGTTATAGAAGATTAGGTCTTTACATTTTCAGAGATCGGATTAAAATTAATTTGTTATCAACGCTGTATGACTTTCTTTCATTGGGCCAATGATTAGTGATTATTTTAAATATTAATTAATAATGACACCAGAAGAAAGCAATAGCGGGTAAATACAACTATTCATTCAGCTTATGAATTTCTCATCCAATAAAAGTTCATGAAATATCTCTGTTGTGGCCTATGTAGCCTAGAGGTCATGGTTACGGATTCGCAACGGGGAATGTTTTCGTCGAGTCACAAGTTCGAGTCCTGATACTACTTAATACCCACCGTACAATGGGGCTGATACACGTTAAATCTGGTGGTGCTTCCGAATAATTCCTTTGGGGAGGGGTGGAAGTTTGGAGAGGAAGGTGGCAGCTCAATTGCCGCCCTCGTCGCTTGACCAAGGCTCAAAATTTTAAAGTAACTTGCCAATAACCCTCATGAGACGTTAATAAAAAGTCACTATCAAGAAGTTCCAATGCTTGTAATTCCCATTCAGAAATTTTTTGTATGGATTCTTATTAATCCCATATAAAGATACTTCATAACCACTTGAAAAACGTCATAATAAATTATTAATTAATAACAAATAAAAAAATGACTACCTAAATTAAACTTTATATTAAATCTCTTTCTTTATTGAATGTAATTTTATTGTGAAATTTCTATAAACTATTACTCAAACGCACGTAGAATACCAAAGAAAAATATGCATGCATATCACGAAAAATAAAATGCTATTTTCACATGAAAATAACCTTCAAAAAATGAATAGCATACTTCATTCTCAAAACCCAATAGCATATATAATAACTCGCCAACCATCTTACACCAAATTGAATTACATGCCGAATTCAGTTCTTCTACCTTCGATATACGAAATCAAATATTAACCCCCGCACCGCTTCGAAAACGCGTAAGATGTAAACCGACACCCGAGCGGAAACGTTCCTTTAATTTAAATTTTAGACGTATAGCACGCCGAAAAATTTCATAATATATCGCAGATGCAAAATGAAGTCTATTTTTGAATTGATTTTCTCAGTTTTCGTCGTTCGAGAAATAAGGAAAATCTATTTCATATATCCATTCGCAAACTTTATTGGAAATCTGTGCATTGGATATAAGTGTTATTTGCTTGGTTGTGAGATTGAATGCTATATGTTATTAGATTCCTTCGAATGCAGGCAGACTTAAGGAAAGCAGAGCATCAATATCGCCCCCGAACGGGAAATTAAACATATATCTCTAATATATTAAATCCCAAATTCACACAGACCGAAATATTGGCAAGCTGAGATTTATGTCTGCTTTTCCAAAAGATTTTCTGGAATTATTTTCAATTCCCTCCATATTTAAAGCAATATAAATCTACATTTTCGTAGAATTCGTTCCAATTAATAAGTTATGCAGCATAACATTAAAATTTATAAGACCCTTCATTAAAATATTTCTCCGTATAGTTCAAAACATCTTTCTCAAGAATCACTAGCAACTAGACGAAAGGTATTTATTTTAAATTGAAGGTGATATTTATTTTGAACAATGTTTTATTTCCTGTGTGTTAACTTTTTTTGAAAATAAAGCATTTGTCTTTGTAATTTTAAATAAATAGACACGTATAAAATAACTATATATTGACAGTAGTGGAAATTAATATCGTGTAGTAAAAATATCGTACAACAGACATATTTCGTTTTTAAAAAAAGGAGAGGAAAACAAAGTAAATAGCTCAGACACAATCGATTAATATATTAACATATTAAATAAACATTTTAAATAAATTAGTGTAATTAATTAAATTGCTATATATGATTTCTAATTTCATTATAAACATTTATTGTTTCATCTTTCTTTCAAGGGAATTAAATGAAACAATTAAGTAATGTTTATCATCTAATAATTTAAATTAATTTGCTAAAATATGAAAAAAGATTATATGGTATTAATACTTAATTGCATTTGAAATATTTTTATTGATCACAAACTACGACAAATAGTCAAATTGTGTTGATTCTTTCTTTTAAAAAATCTAGGTATTTAAAATATATATTTTTATTTCTCTGGTTTTTGTTGCTGTTGCTGCAACACATAATTATTTGCTAAAATGTGAATCTCCTAAAATAAATATTTGAAATTTTAAGCAACGCATGAAGATATGTATTTTTCATATGTGGGTATTTATTATTTAACAAAAAATATTTATTTTAAAGTTACCTTAATTTATCTAGTAAAGTAGGGTTAATATATGCTAAATAAGTTTTATTTCTTAAGCTTCTTAAAATGGAAGTTAAAATTAATTATAAGAAACCAGTAAATAATACTACAATTCAAAGTAGTAAATTTTAAACATAAATGAAAAAATTTTGCTTTTATTAAATATCCCTTTTTGATATGAATAATCAGGACTTAGTATTTTGATATATATATATATAATCCTAATTCCTAATTTCAAGATTAAACGTAAAATCAAGAATCTATAAAAAATAATTTCATTTCTTTCTTGCTTTATAAGATTATAAAACTGATCTTTTGAATTCGGATTTTGGCCTACAATAGTAGAAACAAAAGATAGCATTTGAAGGAAAAAAATATTATTCACTTTCTTTGAAAAGTGTCCTTGTAACACGGTAATTTAGCACTACCTTCCATGTACTAATAAACGGTAGCCAGATGGCGCCACATGTTCTTTTTGTTAGAAGCGCAAGCTCGATAGAAAGCGAGAGATTTCGTTAGCAGAATGATGGAGTGATGTTCGTGAATCTGTGTTTTATATATGTTTTGTATCCTGTCTTGTGTTGTGGAATGTGTAGAATATTAAATAATATTTTTTCCTGAAACCATCCCGGCTGTTCATTATTTTGTCCTGAAATAATAACAACATTGGGGGGGGGGAGATACATCCTAAATTTTGTTTGCGAGAAACGTTATGTTTTGGAGTATTTTTAACATTAGAAGATAATTCTAAGCTTTGAGCTGCTCCTTGTTGCATGAAAAGTATTCCGAAGTTCATGTATATTTTATATCATTTGGATTTGATGAAGTACCATCTATTTGGAAATTACTGTCAGAAATTTCTAAATTTAATTTACACTAAATCTAATTTTTTCTCTTGTTTTTTATATTTTGTTTGAATAGGAATTTCTGCTTATTGCATATTTTAAATATTTAAAACAAATGTTTTATTTTTTATAATTTGAAACTGATTTGAATATTCATTAAACATGTACAAAAACTAAATTTAATTTTTTCCAAATACATCTTGAAACAAAGGAAATATAGAGAAAGTCTGCTACTCGAACCGAATAATTTATTTCTCAATATGCTTGTGCTCATTTTTAGCAATTCAAAATCAAATAAAAGGAAATGTAAAACATAAAAAAAAAAACCAAAATAAAGTCGATTATCTAAAAATAAAAGGAAAACAACAATTATTCTCTTAAAAACTGGAATTTAAAAATCTTGTATATTAATGACAATTAAACTTCCAATTTACTAATCTAGTGTTTAATTACTTATTACAATGCCAATGAAAGAAACAACATGGCAAATTGTGATATTTTTACATAAGCAATCCAATAACATTAACAATATGGCATCTCACACAGGTGACAAATCATAATATCTATAATTTTACATATTCAAGAGAAACGATATTGTGATTTGTTGAGAATTTATGATAAGATATCAAAATGATGGATTTACTGATTCAGTGTTTAATTATCATTTGTTATACCATGAAACAAATGGTATGTGCTAACTGTATGTATTATATCTTTACTTCGTCCGTTTAATAACATTATCACACGAAGGTTACAAAGTCCTTACTAAACATGCCTATGATTTTACCTATTTTAGACTATTGTGTTATGCTTAATGTTATATTTAATTGCTAATGATGTTGCCTATTTATTAATCTATTACATAATTATCGATTACAATATCATAAAAAATTATATGTAGTTATTAATATGTACTAACATGTCTTTGTTGGTAGAAAATACTTGCTTATAATAAAGGATACAAACTGTTAGGTTCAAAGGTTTGACAATGTATTACATTAAGATAATTATAATTACATTTAGTTCGCTTAAGGTATGTTTACATTGCTATGTTATATTTCATTTGATATAATCAACTTTTTCAATAATCAACGATAATTTGATATCGTCAACTTTCATTTTAATATTCGAACGGAGTATTATTGTATAATTTAATAATTTAGCGTTTGATCTTATTTTAATATTTAATTTAATAATTAACGTTTCTGTCAAAATCGCCTGTTTTTTTTTTCCTTCTCTTTTTGTTGTTAATGTTGGCAACGTTTTGTACTTAAGAATGTTTTGCTAATGAAAATAAAAATGCATTACGAATTTGAAGAAGACAATTTCTCTTCTTCATTGTAGCTTTTTCTATGGAGCCTGGACCTCAGGAGTATGTGCTTAATTTACGTAAATTAATATTTATTTTGAATAATTCTACTTTTCAAAAAATTAACAAATAAAAAAAGTTAGCGCATGTTAAAATGAAATTAGCAAATGAAAGTTTCATTTCTGTTTTTATATCTTTACATCACACGTTCAATGACATTAACAATAGGACATCACATGAACGTCGCAAAGCACTCATAAACATAATTTTAATAATTTTATAATTCATGGAGAAGCTATGATGGAGAGTATATGGAAAATGTCAATTTATTAATCTAGTATTTAATTCTCGATTACAAGACAGTAAAAATATATCATGATTAAATTATTATTGTTACATCATCAATTCAATAACAATAACAACATTACATCACATGAAGTCTAATACTTATAATTATATATCTTTTACTGATTTCAATCTCGTAATAAATAAGAGTAAGTAAGTTGTTATATTTTTATATTACCCTTTTGATAATTTTAATATTCCATCATACGATGGTCACAAAGCCTACCTATACATATACCTAATACATATAATTATACCTGTGAAAGGGAAACGATATTATGATTAAATCAGAAATTATGACAGAAAACACTAAAATTCCTCCAGTAATTCCAGTAATTAATTACCGATTGTAGTACTGTAAAAATAAGAGTGAGTAAATTGTTATGTTTTTACATCATCCATTTAATAACAGTAACGATATTACATCATACAAAAATGTTCATAAAGCGTAATAACTATAATTATACATATTTAAGAATACCGTTAGCATGATTAAATCATGAATTATGACAGAAAATACTGAAATTGCCCTTTTATTCATCCAGTAATTAATTACCGATTGCATTAGAGTAAAAAAAATAAGAGTGAGTAAATTGTTATGTTTTTACATCACCGAATTAATAAAGGTAACGATATTACATCATACAAAAAAGTTCATAAAGCGTAATATCTATAATTAAACATATTTAAGGATAACGATACCATGATTAAATCAGGAATTATGACAGAAGGTACTGAAATGGCCATTTTATTCATTTAGAATTTAATTACTGATTTCAATACCGAAAAAATAAGATTGAGTAATTTCTAATATTTTTACATCAACCGTTTAATAACATTAACAATGGGACATCACACGACGGTCACAGAGCGTAATACCTGTAATTATACATATTTAAATGTAACGATGTTACTATTAAATCAGGAATTATGACAGATTATAAGCAAATTGCCTATTTATTCATCTAGTGCTTAACTACTGATTACTATACCCTAAAAATTGTGTTGTAAATTGTTAATGTTTTCACATCATCCACTCAAATTCATTAACATCATGATGTCACATGAATGTCACAAAGCCTGATTCCTATAATTTTACCTATTCGATTCAATAATTAATTTATAAGATGACAGAATTTCAATCTGATTCCATTATCTGAACACTTATATTTAATGTGATTAATACTATACACGGTAGATTGCTATGACATCCTATTTGAGAAGGCACTTAAAGCAATACCCCATATTGTGTGTGCCTGGTCCTGTAGGTCAAATGACAGCACTTTACAGATCCTGGTTGAAGCCTGTTGATCTTAACGTAATTTGAATTATGCTTGGGAGTGTTCCAAAGGAATCTAAACAGGCCACTCAGGGTACCCCTTTCATCATGTTTAATCAGCCATTCCCGGCACTAGGGGTTAATACAGATAGCACAGAAATGTTCCAAAGTCAGTTGATGATATTTATAGTCGCAAAGGTGGAGCTCCAAATGCGTCCAGAGAGATTACTTACTATTTTTCATATCTCGTTCAGTTAAATTCCGTTAAGTTATGAAAGTTTAATTACGAAAATAGAAGTGTGGGGAGGTTTCGAAAATGTGTATAAAGGGATTAGCTTTACATTATCATCCCAGGCTGAAAATTAATGCGTTTCTAGTAAAAGATAAAAGCTCGTATAAACAATGGCATAATAAGCGTGGTTTTTCTTATCAGATTTAAAAACATAATATAAATTTCAATTTGCCAATATTTTGACTTAGAAATTTTTTTTCTAAATTGAATTTCGTTTCCAATTTAAATTTATTTTTTTTCGAAATTTATAGAAAATATCTAAAATATAATAGAAATTATATTATTTCTTAAAGGGTTATAGAACAGTATAAGTTTCAGAAACTATCATTAATAGAGATATGAATTTTGCATGCAGAAATTCCAATGCTGATACGAAGTGGAATAATTGTGACTATCTGCTTGAAAAGATCTCTATATTGCTTTTTTAAGGATTGGCAGGATATTATTATGTCGTTGAATTTATTCGAGAACACGTTAAATTATTGATGCATGCTACTGTAAAATTTTAGAGAATGTTTAAGCAATATATAGATACTAAAGACTTTCCATTATAGTTAGTTTAATTCTTCTTAATTACTTCAATGTAAGATACCACGTAGCTGGTGCAATACAAAAATTAATCGAAAAAATCTTCACTATGTAACCACACACACAGTCCATCTCCATTAACACGTGACAATCTGGGTATAAAATTTATAAATCGTGAATTAAGTTCCGATATTAATATAAATAGAGCAAAAAAAAATCAAACAGATATTTGTCAAGATAGGAGTCTTCCGCTGTTCTAACCCTTTCTCTGAGCATTTCTTTGTTATTATCAATGTTATCAACAAACTGACGAAGTTTATCCTCATTTTTAACCATCCTCGAAGTATAAGGTATATTAAGTCCTGCGGGAATTTCTGCTTGTCGTTCCCCTTTTGAATTCATTCCATAACAGTGATTTTTCCTGGATTCTAATAGTCTTCTGTAATCATCCGACAAAAGTTTTAATTGCTGCAAAAATCCCTTACACAAGAAAAAAAAATGTTTAGAAATCTCAAAATTTGATCAATAAAATTTTTTGAACGTATAGCTAATCTCATTGTATGCGAGATCTTGAAAATAATCTTTTATATAAAATAATCGAAACTGGTACATTTTACTTTCAAAGAAATGGTGATTCTTATGTGTAAAATAGATAGCAAAAATATATCAGTATCTGCTCTTAACAGGATGTCGTGACATCATCAGAACAAAAGATTAATCCAAATTTCAAAAACAGAAAAATATGAATTATGATGTCACAATGTCTAGGAATGATATCATAAGCAATTGTTTATGGAGGTATATATAGTAAAACAGGTTATAAAAGCAGGCTAGAGTTTTTCTGAACCTCTTTTTAACAAGATCTGACTGTGATCTACTCTTTGCACCTTTGGAATACCATTGGTTTGGACCTAAAAAAGTGTTAGATCGAGAGAGGATTTCATCAAAGGAAAAAAATTAGAATAATTTTTGCACAATTAGCTCCATACATGTCCAACGGTTATTCAACATTCAAGAAATTTAAGAAAACAAATCGCAATGCATTGGAAAATGTGTAAATCTTTAAGAAGGATATATAGAAAAATAATTTAGGTAAGTAGAATTCCAGAAAAGTTATTTTAAAATAGTCTCGTTTATATTGATCCACTCTCGTACAAACACGTCTTTTTTAATTCCAGTATCAAAAGTTATATATTTAGTAATTTATATCATAATTAAAATAACTCTGATAAAAATATTTGATATATACATAAGAAATGTATAACTGAGATACAATCAAAATGATAAACGAGAAGTTCAATTTTGATTTAAAAGTGGTAGCAACTCGTATAATAAATGACGAAAGTTATAGTTTCTTGAAAATGGAAAATGAAAAAAAAAATGCTTAAAAATATAGTTAACCATAAATAAATTTCTTCAATTCAAAAAGACATAAAAATATTTCATAGATATGTGTTTGGAAGATAAAAAAACAACTGTTTAACAATAAAGAAAATTTCTTTTTGAATTTAAGATAAATTTTCTTAAATGTTATCAAATTTCGTTTACTCACGAAATGGCTCGGTGAAATGTTGTAACAGAGGAAAACGGAAAACTATACTGCATTTTTACTCACCTGAAAAAGACAAAAAAAAAATTGAATTAGGTAAATAAAATATTACATAAAAGGCATGGCAATTTCATGAAATACAGAAGAATAAAAGTATTTAATCGAAACGTTTTATTCTAAATAGGAATGTCCTCTTCTAAATAGAAAAGTAAGTGCAGAATTTAATATTGTTAATTTAACATATTAATATAAAGGAGCTCTGAAATTTTAAGAAGCTCGAATACCTCATCAATGAGAAATTATTCTATAAAGTAAAAATGGATAAAATAAACTTAAGAATAGTATCTTTATGAAATAGAACCAATTGATATACAATAAAAAGATTTAGAAATTTATTCAGTACACAAAAGATTTATCAAGCACTAACAGTTATCTAGTGACAATCTTCTTTTTAAACCATTTTTAAAGACCTATTTCATGCAATTTAAAGTTGATAAATATATTAAATGCATTAATAAGAGGAAGTTTTAAATTATATCTCAATAAAATTTATACCAAACAAAATATTTGTAATAAAAATATAGAATTCCAGATAAGCAAATTCGAAATTGAAATGAATTTCTTTTCGACCTTATGAAATTTTAATGCGTTCAACAGCATTATTCTAGATTCTAAATCTAACGCTGTGTATCACATACACACACACACACAAATTCCTCTTTTTAGTTCAATGGTTTTTAAATCAATTGTGTAAAATTATATAGTTTTATGTGTATTTTTATTTATATTTGTAGCTTCATACTTATTCATATTCATATTAATCATAAGATATTGTTTGAATATACATTACAAATATTATTATGTTTCATACTCTAGATATCAGATATATAATTTTTGATATTTATAAATTAATATTTTTGACTATAATTGTTGCTCCTTCTATAAACAACAATAATCATGTAATATATGTCACTTTTCAATAACTTAATTTTAATATAATTGTATTAAAATAAAATTTCTACCTTTTTATTTATAAATAATATACTTAATATAATAGAAATATTATTATTATTTTCTTTTTTTATTTCAATGATGAAGTTGACGTGAAATATAGTGAAAATGTATTTAGGTTATTTTTTGAAAATTTTCAAAAATATTTTCAAATAAGTCGGTATTGTAAACAGTGTAATAAGTAAAATACTTTACTAAAAGTTTGCGTCGATTTCTAAATATTGTTATGATTTTTACATTGAAGAACAATATAAGCACTGACACATTATCTTCATTAAATACATAATTAGTTGAAATAATTAGAAAATCAAATGCATTAAAGGCCTCCAGAGAATCCGCTCTTGAGAAAATAACAAAGTGTTTACAATTCAATGTTTTTCCTAATTTGTATTTGTATTTTTATGATGTGCTTGAGGATACAAATTGGAGAAAATGCAAGTAATATAGCTACTTGATAGCTTTAGGGTTAATTTCGAATATCAGAGGATTCTTCCACAAAACATGTTAAGAATAAACTGTACTTGTAACAGTGCACTGAGCAGGATATGTCAAAATACCATTCCTGAGGACAAGATTATCATGATTTTCATGGCTTCCTTGGTCGATCGTAATCATTCAGCATTTGAGGGTGGTTAAATAATCCAATAAATTTTCTGTCAGTGTAATGATGCTCTGAAACAATGTGATGAATTTTCTCAAATCATTTATGGTTCAAACATAAATCCCAGTGTTTTCAGAAACCTGCAGATGTAGGTAATATTGCCATCGATTACCTTCACGAATGACTGCATTACCTGCCTGGGAGCGTTTTTCTTGCTTTATATGATTACTATGTCTAATATTGTGCTTAATACGTTCTTTCTCATAACGCATTTTAATTTTTTATGAACTGGTCAACAAGTCAAAATGCGAACAAAGGATTTAGGGGAGGGGGCACTGAAGACAGGAGAATACGAACTTGTCTTCGTTTCGTTACAACATTTGAACTTATTTCATAGAAAAATAAAATTATATTATGTATATATATATATATATATATATATATACATAATGAAAATAAAATTAAAACATTTACATTCTTTTTTTCTCTTTAGTTATTTTTCAACTTTGGCTTCATTTTTCTCAAAATAAAAAAAAAATTAGCTTTCGCAGAGAATTTTCAGAAACTATTTATAATATTAGTTTGATAATTCATACATGTTCTCGAATACATGCACATGTTCAAAATAAGTTTCTTTTTGATTTATATATCAGTTATATTAGACAAGTTTTTAACGAAAGAAATGTGTACGAGTTTAAACCGGATTATTTCTTAAAATTTCATAACTTTCTCAATAGTTGTATTCAAAGAGTTTGTTCTCTAATTTTTTTTAAATGTATGTATAACTTTAAAACATAACATTTTTCTACTAAATAACATTAATTTTGTAAATTTTGATTGACGTTTTGCTTCAGAATCCAACACGTAGAAAAATAAAAGATTTTCATTATTTGAAAAAAGTGTCTAGTTTATGTTTCTACATAAATATTTAAAATTTCCTTAAAACTAAATACAAATACAAATTTATATATACTTAGTATGCTTCGTTCAGTTACGTATTGCTCTTGTGTCATAAACGTGTAAATGTGCATTGTTAGGCAGTACAGGTTTAAAATTTCAAAGCTCTAGCCCGATGGGAGGATTGGTT
>BMAW01057716.1:21858-43510 GCA_019974015.1 Nephila pilipes | reverse complement strand
CACAGCTAGTACTTGTAGGTTGTGCTGCCATTTGGTGTTGAAGTTCTGAGTCACCACTTCAGTTGGTGATGATGTTTTCTGACCCCATGGAGAGGAAGGTCATTTTTGCTGAGAGTTTACCGCAAGCTTTATTAAGTATGAGTTAGTCTGCTGTATGCAAGTAGTTTTTTTTCTTTCTTTTTTGTTTTGCTTACCTAATAATTTTTATTATTTAATTTTAATTAAATGTTAATTTACATACATGTTTAGACTTTTTAAAGGGTGATCATTCCAATAAATAGGGCTTCATATACTTAAATAAAACTCCGGCTCTCCCAATCAATCTGGATTATTCTGTTTCATGCGTAAGCAAGAAATTATTCGATTATTATAAAACTCTTATTCCGCAAAATGAATACAGAAAATATTTAGTAGTACTGAAAAAAAATTGATTTGGAGAAATTAGAGTTATTATATAAAAACTGGTATTATATTTTTCATACAAATATTTCTTGTAAATTTAGGAAGCTTTTTCTCAATCTAGAATCTCTGATGTCATGTTTTGGAGCTTAAGATAATGGCAGTTTAATCGAAAGGCAACGTTTATTAGAGATGATAAAATCAAATCGAGATTAGAGATGTTAATAATCAATGTAAATAATCATTAGTTCTAAGATTTTGTAATATTAGAGAAATTAATTCATTCGGTAAAAAAATTGGCATTAACTTGAAGCTATTTCTAAAAGTTGTATTAATGCTATCGCCACAACTATTTTGAACGTTGTAACAATACTGTTATCGAATATATTCGTTGTTGAGTGGGCCAGAGCACTTAATGATTTATATATTTATATATATACGAAAATATAAAAGTTGAACACATCTTAATTGGTTTTTAATCTCTCTATTACTTTATATAGACCCCATCATAAATTCCATATAAAATTATAAAATATAAAATAAGATAATATCCTTAAATTAAAAGAAAAACAATACTTTTTAACATGCCGATATTACAGTTTCATGGTTGACACAAACGGTCAATATGTGGGGACACTGAAGAAATTGAAAGTAATAACAATTCTCTGCGTGTAATTTTTTTTCTTTGATGAAGCTATCTCAATTAACGTTTGATTGTAAATTCACAAATATATGAAAGAGAAATGCATGCTGACATAGAAGTTAAATTTAGTAACTGCATACAGTGATCAAACTGACGGCAGCTGAAGACTCTGATGAGCATCAAAGCTACGGCCACTGACCGCTGGCAGTGACAGCAGTTATAGTGTAATTACTAAGGGAAAAAAATGGAGAAAATAAGAGAATGAAAAGTTTTTAAATAGGTAAAAAACTGTGATACTAGATTTTTTACGTTTTTCTGAATTTGACTTGGTGTGTGTGTGTCATCAAATTTTCGATCGTTAATTTAACCAACTTCCCATCAAGCTAGAGCTTTGAAATTTTGGGAATCGTTCGTACTCGCCTAACAATGCAATATTTAGACGTTTGCGACAAGTTTTAACTCATATTTTTTTAAATAATGCAGTTTAGCCCAATCACTTGGCGCAATTTGAATAATTGCCAAACTTGGCGAAATTATTTATTTATTTATTTTGGCTAAATGTTAAGTCCGCTTCGCGGACCAATTTAGCAACATTTGGCAAAATACCGCCAAATAATTCCTGTCTCCAAGAGTGGTTTGACTAAACTGTATTCCAACCATTTAATTTACCGGATTAATTAATTTTAGTTAGTTTTAACGTTGTTATGTATTTCACTTGGTGTGTGTCTGTATGTATGTGTATCAGTGTGTCATCAAATTGTCTATTGTTAATTTAACCAACTTCCCATCAAGCTAGAGCTCTGAAATTTTAGAAAACCGTTCTTATTTGCCTAACAATGCAATATTTAGATATTTGCGACCAGTTTTAACTAATATTTTAATAATTTTTTCAATAAACTTTGCCACCGTATAAAAACGTTGTTTTTAAAAACGTTGGTTTTTATTTCGAATTATTTACAAAATGATTCACAACAACTACGAGTGTTCGTTATTCATATCTGACGATAATTGGAAAATCCAAATTCAATGATATTTGGGAAATTCTCCATCGGAGTAAAATTCAGAACGTGAGCCAGATTCGATCCACAGGCGGTACATCGTACACGTCTGATTTGCATGATACTTTAAGTTACGGTAATTTAGCAAATGTAATTTGCGTGACTTGGACGAATATCCCTTGCACCAGAGGTCTTCAATCTGGGTTCCGAGAATCTTTGACTAGGGTTCCGAAAGCGATAATTATTTGCTTAGTCAAAACGCCAAATTATTAGACAGTTTGCTTGTAAAAATAAGTATAAATAAATATTTTATGGATAAAATAAAACCACGTACTTCAAATACATTAATCGAGACGCATTAGGTCACATATTGGCCACCGTTCTTTGGCTTAGGTGAGGGGCATTCAGCACTTTGGGGAACCCTTTGAGCTTAGAATGTTTTCTTAGATGCTTTTTTGAGAGTCATAAAATATAACACTCCGTAAGGCCGTGAATTCGCCGAAAACATTTCAGTTTGCAATATTCGTTTTAGATGTATTTCTTCCCAACTCTTTCCCTCCCTTTTAAAGGTGTGATATCATGATAGATAATTGGAGAGGATTGTGGCAATACAATGAACATTGACAGAAAATCTTATGGCTCATCAGGGAACCCGCTCTTTCCCTTAGGATTTAGGCATTTTCCATTGAGACATTCGTTCAAAAGGGTGAGGATATAGTACGGATGTACAATTATATGTACGGATTTGATACAATCTAAAATATTGTTGCTATTGTTAGAATATAATTATTTTAGGGAGAAAAATCTCATTAGCTACTTTACCATTCATTACCTTATTAAGATGTTTTTATTGCTTTAAAATAAAATTGCAATAGTTGATTTTGTAAATTTGATTAGGATTAAAGCCTTGATATCCTATTTTTTCTGTTCTTTGATCAAGGGGTTCCTTCAAGAAAGCTGGAAGGGTTACCTAAAGTGTAAAAGGTTGAATACCTCTGCCTTACATCAATAAAATCAGCCAACTAACCAACAATTCCTCAAATAAGCATGTACATAAATTAAAAGATAAATGCATATCCATCGGACTTTACCATGAAAAATTGAGTTGGAATAAAAGAAAAATATTTGCATTTTTCTCCTTTATATTTTATCGAGAATCATTTTGTTGTGACATGCAACTCCTAATTTTTTCTCTATTTTTTGGCTGTACATAACATTCCTTTTTATTTTTTCTGAATAAAATTTATTCATAAAATTTAATATTTAGGTAATATTGATAATTTTCGTTCAAAATATTATTTTTACTGTTCCTTAAGCCAAATGAAATTGTCTTAAATTTCCAAAATTTGCACTTCTATCAATTATCCACTGCTCATTTGAAAACTTGTTTCGGTGCTGCTGTGTGACTTGGAAAAAATTGGATGAATGGTCACAGTTGTTGACCAAATATTTTAGCAATATTGATATTTTTTTGTTCAACATATCATTTTTACTATTCCTTAAACGAAATGGAATTGGTTCAAGGGTCCTGAATTTGCACCTGTATCAATTATCCATTGTTTTTTTTAAAACTATTTTAGGTGCTGCGCCGTGACTTGAAAGAATTGGATGAATGGTTAGAAAAGATTAGCAAACCGGATACAGAAGTTCACCATTTTACATCTAAGCCTCCAGAGGAATCCAAAATGGACGAATATCGCTTCAGAAAGAGAACTGCAAGTAAATAACTTTGTATTTTTCAAATATTCAACTAAAATAGATTTTGTTGCTGTTGCTTAACTTTCTCATAGAAATAGTCTCATTTAATAATGAAGCTTTTTGTAAGTTTCTTTATCGCAAATATCATTTCTATTATTAAGAAGAGAAATATCAGAGTAATAATCGGGACACAAATGTTAAGAGCCTTTAATAATCCAATTCAATTTTCACCACAGAGTTAACTGTTCCACAAAATGCATTCGAAGTTAGTTCTAACTACAGTGTACTGCTGCTTGAGAAATCTGTGAAAAATTAAATTTTTCAAATATTTGAATGTGTTACTGATTATTATAAAGTCCATAAATCGGGCAATTCACTAAAACGTTTTCCAGAAAACTGGCGATTACGCTTTTTAAAATCGTAACTAAATTACATTTGAAAATAATAAGGAAATTCTATTATTTTGGAATATATGAACACAATTTTTGCTTTCCTTTATAGCCAAAATGAAATTTATAAAATCTAAAAATCATCTTACTACTTTTACTTTTTCTGAAAGCTAGCTGACAACTTTACAATCTGAAATTGCATGGTGTTAATTTGTCAACATTAGGCACTGATTCTCAGTCTGAAAATATTTTGCTGTTTTTTTTTATTTTTATATATATATTCATAACACAGATCGATGTTGTCAAAGCCTGAGGATTGAACGCATTGTGCGTATTGTTCTTTAGTTAAAAAAATGCAAGTTGCTGTTGAATTATGTCACCTTTTAATTTCCCTGAGTGAATTTGATAAAATACCTCACAGAAATTTAACAATGTCAATAATCAGAGCAATGTTTTAGAAACGAGCTACACGTTTTCTAAATAGTGGTTGGAGCAAAAAAAAAAAAAAAAAAAAAGAAAAGAAATTTCTCTGTGTAATTTACATCCCGATTGAAGCAAGACACAAAAAGTAGAAATTGTTTCATCTCTGTTAGATATGCAAATAATTAGTGTTAGCCACCTGGGCTTAAATGATGTCAACAAAAAACGTGACTTACCACTCCTCTATGGACCCTTTAAAAATCTATGGCGGCTAATTTCGATTCTAACTTGTGTGCTTTGGATTTGTTTATCGCTTTGAAGTTTAGACTACCTATGAGAAGAAAACAGCAACCTTTGAATAGTTGGACGCCTGTAAGATGGGTCGCATCGCTGGATTTCATAAATGTGGATAGTCATTCTGTCCAATTGCGCGTCATATCTGTCGCACAGATGTTTCAGTTTCACGTTGTTGTGGGTATTGGGTGCAAAGAAGTTACCTCTCACAACAAATGCACTCAAAGATAGCTACACGCATTATACGTAGGGAAGATCATAGAATCGTCCGGTAAGCGTAAAACACACAAAATGCAATGATTCCGGACATTACTCAAACTTTGACATCATCTAACTATTATCAGATGACTGCATGCTTAAGGATTGCTCGCCAGGAGACCATTCCAAAGATGACACTACAGCAACGTCGCCTGAAACTGCAATGGCTCCACGTTAGAGCAGCATGAAGCCATGTGGTATGGATCATCTTTTGTGATAAATTTTTTTGTTTTGTTTTGGTGAAGATAACCAAAATTTCGTACGTGATCTGATCACTATTGATCTTCATCAGAGCCACTTTGATGACCTAAAGATACACTAATGGTGTCTTTTGACCGGTGGCCATTCTTTTTATGAGCGCCTATCTCAATCTTCTATTTCAACAAGACAAAACTCATGTTCATACCGCCTTCATCTCAAAAGCTCATGTCTCAGACATAGGTACTATGCCGTTGCACCTCATCGCCATACCTATCATTCATGGAAAACTTACGGCACGTTATGGACCATTCTGTTAACACTCCACCACGATCACGAAATTCGTAAGATCTACATGCCAAAGTTCAATCTGCTTGGAATGAATTGATTCGAGACAATGTTAGTAGCGTCTTTGATTCGGGGACACGAAGTGTTACAGAATGTGCTAAAAATCATTGCATCCAAACATTTTATTGAAAGCTAAAAGGATTTTATGTATTTACAAAAAAAATTTCGTACAACCTTGTTCATTTTTTTAATTATCTCCTGTTGTTGGTGAGCACTAACTTACTTGTTAAATTTCATTTAACCTGCATATTCCGACTAAGTATAATTTTTTTGGTGAAGAATACATACATACACGCACGCACACAACACATACACATATAATATATATATATATATATATATATATATATATATATATATATATATACTGCACTCATAAAAAGAATTTATTCTACGGAAATTTTAACAATTTAAGTAACCATATATTTGTGAGTTTAGAATATCAAAAAAAATTGTGGAATTTCCTGTTACTTCTGAAATGTTATGTTTAATTTAATCTCATGACGCTATTTTATTACCTTTTAAAGTGCCTTGTTTTTACATACAAATTGTCCTGGAAGGAAGAAATATATTAAATCTTAAGTGCCAATAAAATATATGTTGTTTGACGTTATGAAACGATGAGGATTTTATCGTTCATTTAATATAAATATTTGATCAATGCAACATTTATTAAGCTGAACAACGGAGATATTGAAAATATTTCGAATGTTTGCTTATGTTAATGATAGTTTTTGTGCTGTATTTGTGGCAAATTTGTAATCACAACTCATAGAACATGCATGGTTTCTTTAGTTAAAATTGCTCAGACATTCTGGGTGTGAAATGGACGAACAGGATAAATCACAAGTGACATTTTTTGTTGTTTAATCTTTTCTGCTCGACATTCAAAATAAACCAAATGAGCTTTTCGTAATTTTAATGATCTGGGGGGGAACTTAGAAATCATTTAGAGGATTGCTATTTTTGCA
The DNA here is from genome assembly GCA_019974015.1 of Nephila pilipes. NCBI lineage: Eukaryota > Metazoa > Arthropoda > Arachnida > Araneae > Nephilidae > Nephila > Nephila pilipes. The sequence continues at coordinate 36,894 of BMAW01057716.1, read as the reverse complement.
TGACTTCAACAGCAAAAAAAAAAAAAAATTTTTAGAAGCAGAAGTGTGTTCAATATCCCTACATTGATTCAGCAATAAACATTCATTCACTTATACCTCACTGTAAGGAGCTTCTTGTATCACAGCTATCTGTGAACTATCTTTTAGTTCATACCATATTGTTAAGAGTGTTGGAAATAATTTATTTCAATTCCGCCAGGTGACACCTTGTCTCGTCTAAAGTGAAAGGGCATAGGATCATGGGATAGATTTTAGGTTACATTTAGTTCTTGACCTGGTAAGGAGGTTTTCCTTGTTTGGATGTAATTTGTTTGTTTGTGGATTAGTAAACGTATGGGCTGTTTAGAAGTTCTTAAATTTTGTAAATAATGAAAAGAGTTTGTTTTTATATAATTGACACATCGAGATTGTAATAAATGTCGTTGTAAGGCACCGTTCTCTCTCTCGTCATGAATTTTGAATTAATGTTTCTTAAAAAAGTGAAACTGACAAGGAGCACATTTCATCTGAGATACATTCCAAACAGATTTAAATAATCATATGCGAGATTAGTAAGAATAAAGCCAAATTTTTGGGATCAAGGTTCTACCAGTGGAATGTGTTAGCTAATGATACACGTATTTCTATATACCGTGGAAAACATAAAGATTTTGTAGCGCCTGTCTTCAACAACAACGACAGAAGTTAAAACGCCTTAATAACTACCCTGAGAGAGACGGCTCTTTAGTTGGCAAAGGCGCAGCGAACAGTGACCGTTCAATTTCTTTTTTCGGACCCAATGGACTAGGGTTCGAAACACCCGCCGAAAACCATTGTCAATAACACTCTTCCCCCCACGGGGCAGAAAGACCCCCCCTCCCCGAAACTTTATTTGTGTTCATGAAAACGATGGTAAAATATGTGTTGCAAGGACATTCTTTGCCTCGTTGCATCTTTAGATACATATAATAAATGATGATTTTTTGTTGATGTTTTAATGTGAACTTAACACTAAACATACCAACACTTAATGCATACCTATTTCTACCATACCAGATCAAATGACCGGACTTTGTGTTTTTTGATTGAATGAATGAAATATGGATGTCAGGAAGGAAATAAACCAACTAACTTTGTTATAATTAAACAAAATTGTATGTTGTCAATTTCTATTACAAACACAAAGAATAAGGATTTTTAATTCATTGTGCATCGCATTTCTTACATATACAGAGTGTCTCCATTGTACATTTTCCACAAACATGTTTTTCCCGTTTAGAACTAATTTTGATGTATTTATGTTCGTTACAATGTCCCATTTGACACGTCTTACGTTGATAAGAATCTGTAGTAGATTTAGTAAACGATCATTTTGTATTTGTTCTTTCGTTCGGTTGTTCACGGGCTTCTCGAAAATCGGCTGTAAGTTCTATTGCTAAGTGGAGAAAAAGTTCTTGTCTCGAGATATTTTCTCTTGCCGTTTGCTTTATACAAGCATTTATGCCAGCTTAATCAAAGATATTGAAAAATACTTAGAGTGGTCATCTGCAAGGCTTAGATTATGTGGTGAATTTCTTCGCCATTTAATCGGTCATTATGAAATGAAAATCGGGTTTAAAATGAAACGCGGGTCTCAAGTAAACGTTGTTCATTGTTTTCAACTGTTGGAAATTTATGTTTAGAACTAAGTAAAAGTACTTTTTTTGTTTACTTTTATAAATTGTAAGAGTAAAAGTATCTGCTGTAAAAATTTTGGATGAAAACCGTTCCATATCATCTTTCTTTTGCTTCGCAATTATCGGTAAATCCCGTTTATTTGAGTGGATAATTCCAACGAACGTAGTTTTTTTAGTTGTAGTAACGTAGTAGTTGGTAGTAGTTTAGTATTAAAATAGCGGTAGTTTAGTGGTAACGTAGTAGTAGTTGAAAACGAATGTACATAATTTCTGATTCATTAACTTTATAAAGCAATAAATTGTTTTTCCCGGTCAAATGACCAGTTGTGGTAGATAACGGGTATACGACAAGTATTACTCAAAATAAACGAAATACAAATAAAAAAAAATAATACAATAGTAACTGTATATAAACTGCTGTTTGTAGAAAATGCAACACCATGAAGGAATCATCAGAATCAAATGAAATTCGCAGCAAATGTCAATTATAGGATATTATGCAAATTAATAAAGTTTCAGAGCCATCGCGCGTGCGCGGCGCGCGCAGCGCCCTCTGAATTGATGCTGAAAGCGTATAAATAAAGTGCTGTAGCGGGACGTTGAAAAAAGTCTATGATTATTTGTTAGTGGCAAACGTTTAGTGAGACCTGAGTATGCCTCCACGACGGAAGAATAAGAAATTCAAGCAACTTACGGAGTTTGAACGAGGGAGGATAATCGGCCTTCGAGAAGGAGGATTTTCCTATCGCGCAATAGCAGCTCGTATGCAGCGGAACAGTTCCACAGTGATGCGAGTTTGGAAGCAGTGGACCGACGAGCACCGAACAACTCGAAAAACAGGCACTGGACGACAGAAGGTGACGTCAGAGCGCGATGATCGACACCTGCTCCGCATGGCGGTGAATGATCGCACAGCTTCCTCCAGGCAGCTGGCAGCACGTTGGTCTACTGCTACAGGTGTACAATTGTCGGCTTCGTCAATTCGTCGTCGTCTGCTGCGCCGTGGATTGCGTGCAAGGGTGCCTTTATACAGGATTCCCCTCACGGCGAATCATCGACGGCTGCGTCGGCAGTGGGCTCTTGAGCACAGAGACAGGCGAGCTGATTGGCACCAAGTTGTCTTTTCAGATGAATCACGCTTCAATTTGTGGACCCATGATGGCCGTGTTCGTGTTAGACGTTATGCCGGTCAACGCTGCCTTCCTGAGTGTATTATTGAACGACATAGTGGTCGAACACCCGGAGTTATGGTCTGGGGTGCGATTTCGTATCATGGACGATCCAATTTGATACGAATTGAGGGTAATCTCAATAGCAACAGGTACGTCCGTGAAGTGCTACAGCCCGAAGTCGTTCCTTTCCTTCAAGGTATCCCTGGAGCTATCTTTCAGCAGGATAATGCACGCCCACATGTTGCGCGGACTGTTCGAGACTTCTGTTCAGCACAACGCATGCAACTTCTTCCTTGGCCTGCTTATTCACCGGATATGTCGCCTATTGAGCACGTGTGGGATATGGTTGGTCGGCGTCTCGCTCGTGATCCGCGTCCTGCAGTTTCCAAAGACGAACTTTGGTTGCGCATACAAGCGATATGGAATTCTCTTCCTCAAGCAGATATTCAACATCTGTTTGACTCCATGCCACGTCGTATAGCAGCACTTATTGCAGCGCATGGTGGCTGCACCAAATACTGATTTCGGACGCTTAATTTGTTTCTTTTGTTTTGAAAATTTCATCATTTATTTGTATCAGTACAAGTCGTTTCTGCATTAAATTTCATTTGATTCTGATGATTCTTTCATGGTGTTGCATTTTCTACAAACAGCAGTATAATTAATAGAAAAAGTCATAAAGTCAAATGTGCAAAAGCGATAGGATGATATGCGCATTTTCAATGCAAAAGTTCATAACCTGTCAAAAGACCGTTTATGGTATGTTTGTGACATTGGGCTATTCGCGGTTTCTCTTCACTAACCTTGGGGACTTTCAATTGAGATTGATTGCTTTCACTAAACAACCTTTGCCCAACCAAAAATGAAACGTGATGCATAATGTTAGTATGTAAAGCAGTTAGGAATGAAGTGAAGCGGTCGAATTTAGAATTATATAAACTCCGTCGGAAGGAGTAGAGTATCTGAAGGAGGATCAGAGAGGCGTTGTAGTGAGATGAGGTGAAGCCTAAGTGCTAGATAAGAGAAAGGAGGAATTAAAGACTAGTATTGAAGGTTCGAGTAAAGAATACTCGAGAAAGATTTGGTCTAGTGTTTTCAGCAGTTGTCCCAGAATCTGAGTTGCAGTCGATGAAAGATTATTGGTAAGAGTCTGTTAGATTATTATTGGTGGGTTGAACTAAGATATTAGAAAGCTTAACCTGGATAGCGTAGTCATTAGTGTCATAGTAAATATATATTAATAGATTGTGAAAGTTGTTTTGGTGGTTTCGTAATTATTTGTGTCATAGTATTTAATATTTGAATTGAATGATGGCACAGGAGGACGCCCGGGTCGGTCGGGTGTTACATGTTTAGTGTTAAAAGTAATTCTCCATCACAACGGATGGCCGTGGTAGCCTAGCGGTCATGGTCGCGAACTCGCAACCGGCATTGTTTTGGACGAATCGAGGGCTTGAGCCCTAATGCCACAAAGACCCATCGGGCAGGGGAGCTGATGCATGTTTAATCAGGTCGAGGACCCAAATACTCCCGTTGGCTTGGTGTGAAAGTTTAAAGAGGGATATGGTAGTTCATGTGTTATCCTCGTCACTTGACTGAGGCTCAAAATTATGAAGTTCGTCGCCAATAGCTCCCGTGTTGCTCATCAGTGCTACGTCAATAAACAATCACAGTCACCCATCGCAATGGAACTATACATAACTCTATCCCAGTGGGATATGGCTCTCAAGTAAAAAGTTTTGATACCTTGAAGAATTTATTACTTGTGCTGTATTTCTATGTTTTTAAGCGGAAAATGTGTGCTGACTTGGAAGTAATTTCCATCCTTCAAAGAATGGCAAAATGGTTATACAGAATATTCTTGCTTTATGGGTGGATGGGGAAAGGGATAAACATATTTGTGTTCAAATATGGCCACATCGGAAGTCTGAAACCTAATGATAAAATGTAACATATTACTCCTACCACTCCACATCAAGCTGGTGTCGATTCAAATGTTCGTAAGAGTTCAAGATCGGAACGCCATTTGTTCTTAAGCGAGATTATCAATATTGGATACTGAAATAAACGAAGTTGAATTTATAAGTCCAGATATTCGGAAACATGAAAAATGACCATTTTGAAACTGTTTTTTTGAAGACAGGAAAAAAACGCATGGCCTATCATTGAAGAGTGTTCTCCAAAATTTTCTAGGGAATAACAAAACAACAAATTACAAAAGTTTTTTTTAAAACTTAGGTGTTGCCATCCCTTGTCATTAAGAATTTATTTCCTACACTATCACTTGGAGCTTTTTTCCACATAATATGAGAGAATAAGTGATCAGCGTATTGAACGATTTCACCTACAAATATCTACTATGAGGTCTCGTCATCAATCTGAATGGAATGCTGTTATGCTTGATGGCTGCTGTTGGTTCATCAAGAAATAATTCACTGAACAACAATATAAACGCTAAAACAGATACTAATAAACTTAAATTAATACACTTAAAGTGAGTTCTGCTGTGTGTAATATATGAAAGTATATTGTAGGAGTTTTTTTTTTCCTTATGCAATATCCTAAACTTTTATCGTGCTAGACGTATTTTTTAAGTGAGTGTCGTTTTTAAATGTGGAAGCTGCTGCGTTACTATCGCCATTTTACACAGGTGTACGGAGTACTCATATCCAATAGTTCGTCCATGTTTACGTTTGTTTGTGTATATTTAGAAAGTCTCACACAATAGAAAATTGTGACGATTATGAACTACAGTCTGTGATTCGTTTTCTGCATGCAAAGGGAGAGAAAAGCTGCCGAATTTCATCAACATGTTCATAAAGGGACTGTAGAAAACATTGTGAGAGTGACGAAATAGTATGAAAATGGGTAAGAATATTTAAGAATTTCCATACTAATGTTCATGACGAGGAATGTAGTGAACGACCGTCTGACATAACTAAAGATTTAGTGCTGAAAGTTGATGCGAAATTTCTAGAGAACAGACGAAACCTCACGATTTAATTCTTTATCTAATCAGTTTCCGCAACTTTAGATTCCTTTAACAATTCTTTTTCAAATTGTGGCAGAGAGTTTAAATTATCGGAAACTACGATTACGACAGGTACCGAAACTGCTGATTGAGGTGAACAAAACTAATCGGATAAGCAGTGCTTTGATTTTCCTTGAGTGGTACGATGATAACGGTGATGCGTTTTTAAGCTAAATTGTCATTGGAAACGAAACAGGGGTGGCTCATGTGACACAGGAAACAAATGAACGAAGCGATGAAGAGGGACATTCAATATCACTCAAAAAAGTAAACCTTAAGCAAACAATTTCAAATCCTGTGCAATATTTTTTTGAACAGAGAGGGAGATCTTTCGCCCCGGGGGTGATATATTAATATCTCAGCATATTATGACACCTTAACTAAACTGCGTCGAACAACCCACAACAATAGGCGAAGCATGCTCAGTAAAGATATTGCTTTTCTACATGATAACGTCCATCCACATAACATTGTTCCAAAGATCTCATCACATCATACAACTGTGAACTACTTGGTTACCTTCAGTACAGCCCTGATCTGGCACCCAGTGACTACCACTTATACCTTCGAATGAAAGCGCATATAGAGGGTCAGCGCCATAACGAGGATTACATCCAAACGGTCATAGTTTTGTCGTTAGCTCATCAGGTAGAAGATTTCTATGAAGATGAAATCCAGAAGCTGGTTGTACGGTATAATAAGTGCCTTAATAGCGTAGATAATTATGTTGAACAGTAAATTAAGGTACAAGCTTTCTAATAAAATAAAATAGTAGATAAAACGACGCTGGGATTATTTAAATATTAAAGCGGGTACATTAGAAAAAACGTATAGATAACAACCTATAAATACACATTGTTCACAAAACAAAATGACTATACATTTCTATTATCATTTTTCTGTGCTGAAGATTGCCTCCAATTAAAGTATTACTTCACATTAAAGAAATAATAAAAAGCCTATTTTTGTTTTTTCAATATAATTAAGAGCGTAACTTTTGTGCAATATAATGCCTAGTACAATACATGCATTTTCTATCGTTTTAAACGCATTTTGAACATCCAATACATAGACAAATAAGATTAATCCTAGACATGTCGTAATTCAAAACATTTCTTATTTTATAAAAACTATGTACATCAACTATATTGTGTTTGTTTAAGAGTTATATTATATTTTAAATCCCACCAAAAATTATATTTAAACTACTTAATTAGAATCCAATTACAAAATTATGTTTCATGACGATTTTCTCAATTATTGAGTTTTCTCTCGTTGTTAAGTTATAATTCTGGAAAGCATTGAAATTAAATAAATTTTTATTGCGAACAAGTTTTAAATTGAACTTATCAAAGCAAACATACAACAAAGAAAAATTAATTTAAGTCTATCCCTGCGTATAATATACAATTAATTATGTGACTATGTTTGTACTTGACTCGTATTTTTAATATTAAATAAATTTCATGATTCCATAAAATATTTCAAATTTCTTTATAAAATTATCTTAATCAAATGTATTTTTAAAACATTTACTTAACAATTTAACACCTGTCTAGACAAATGGTTAACAAAGAATATATGTGTTTGATGTAACCTAGTTTAGAAGTTCAATTTAACTTCTAATATTTAATTATTTATCGAAGCTCTTTGAAATAAAACTTACTTAAGAACACTTTGTTAAATGTTCCACAGATCGATGTCTGCATCCATTTACGAATGCATCGACTGATAATTTAAATTAATAACTAACATTCAAAAGTTATTCTCTTTCTCTCTCTCTCTCTGTGTGTGTGTGTGTGTGTGTCAAAACTAGGGCATTTAAGAACAAGTTAACACGAAATGAAACAGACATTTGCTGTAATTCCCATTTAATACTCAAAGATTTCATGCTTGATGTAACGTACTCTAAGAGTATTGACATTGATAAGTGCATTTTCTTTTTTTTTTTTTTTTTAAAAAAATTATGTCATTTTCATGCTTATCTGTTTAATTTATATGAAAATAACTTATTACTCGGAATACCTTACAACTTTAATTAAAGTATTATTTTACCTATTAAATTGAAGAATTAAATAATCACCAAAATCCATTGCATTTTAAAAAGTAGCTTTGTGATTGCTTAAAAAATAAATAAATAAATGTGTGAATTTAAATAAGGAAATATTTTACAATTCAAGTTTTGTAGTTAAATGTTTTGAATAAAAAACACGTTTGTAAAATTGCCATAAACATTTTCTACGACTTCTTTAAGAAATTTTGAGAAAAAAATTATTTTATTTACTAGAAGTATTAAGCTGCTCGTAAAATAGAGATTATTATCAATAATAATCAAAAGGTATAACATTCAGAGCATAATCTATTTTTTTAATAAACATAATTATCACAAAGTAAGAGACTGTACTGAGTTAAATTTTAAGATATAATAACAAAGTTTTACCAAATTCACACAACCAAAATATAGGCAATAATTTCTAAAGTATATTATAACTAGATCTGTTGTTTAGTTGTCAAAACGGTACAAAGTAATGAAACTGAAAAAGACCCTTCGAAAGTGCTGTTGATGTACAAAACAAAACACAAGTCAAGTATACTTTACATAAATGCTCCGATTGTAAATACTAAAATCATTAATACAACCACAGCAAGGAAGGTTTTCAATAGAATCACTGGTCGAAAATTGCATGTAAGATTCAGAGACCCAACTTAAAATTTCCCCATCGTCCAGCAATGCCTACAAAATAATACGGAGTCACGCGAAGGCCAACCAAATAGAAGCAGGCACATTTACCAGAGAAAATCATTCAAAAATTGTTGTGCAAGGTTTTCTCATTGAAAATGATTCTAACTAAATAATACTAGAATTAAACTCCAATGCATGTTAAAAAGAAATCTGTCTCATATTAAAAAAAAGCCATTAGTTTAATCCAACTATCGAAAAATCTTTTAAATAAGGATATTTGGGGGAATATAGGTCAAATGCAGTAAATTTTAAAAATGAGTGGATTGCAAATTTTTAGTAAAACGATAGCAAAATTTACTATTTCAGTAAAATTGGCATCTATGTGCATGCTAAATGGTAGATTGTGGTTCGTGATTGGGATAATTATATTCAATTCATTAAGAGGGACAATCTTGGCATGCTGTGGATGTTAGGAGTGGGGGGTGCCAGCTCAGGTATCGTCATCGTCACTTGACCGTGGTTCAAAATTACGAGGTCCGTCGCCAATAGCCCTCGAGTTGCTTCTAGTGCGACGTTAATAAAAATTAAACTAAACTAAATTAAGAGGGACAATCATGAACCATACGTTCATGAACCGCGCAGCAGTAATTTTGTATGCTTCCAGAACCTGAATCACTCCTCTGCTCGCAAGTGCATGGGAGGGAGGGAGTGAATGTTAATGTTATTGGCGCTACAGCCAGATGTGGCTATGCTGAGCTAAACAAGATTTAGCAGTGAACATTGAAAAAAAAAATTGAAAAAAAAAAAAATTTCAGTGCGTGGAAAGAAAGAACGAAGAGACATCTTTATGGCACTGCCTTGGAAGAGAACTATCTCTCAAAATAATTCAAACATCCTGCCTGCAATATTTTTTTAGAAAATGAGTTGCATCCCTGCACCTGCATTACGTATCAGTTATAAAATACGCATGCCCTGTTTCGGGATAAGCATCAGAAACCACCAATACTTTATTCTCGAAAACTCCATTCTTGGAAATATTACTAATTGTAGATTGTACATGAGAAATATTGAAGCTCGTAAAGCTGTTAAAGTGTTCAGAAAATACACCCAAAATCTATCCATAAACTTTTTAAACTCCTTCTGTCTAATGTTCCAATTGGGCCGCGGTAGCCTAGTGGTCAAGGCCATGGACTAGCGGCTGGCGGTTTTCGTTCAGTCGCGGGTTCGATCCTTGGCCACCAAAGACCCGCCGTGTAGCAGGGGCTGTTGCCCGTTAAATCTGTTCGGGGCCCAAAGTCCTCCCGTAGGCGTGGTGTGGATGTTAGGAGAGGGGGGTGCCAGCTCAGGTGTCGTCCTCGTCACTTGACCGTGGTTCAAAATTATGAGGTCCGTCGCCAATAGCCCTCGTGTTGCTTCTAGTGCGACGTTAATATAAACTAAACTAATGTTCCAAATATTAACATTCAAAATCACAATTAAAGCAAAATGTGGTGAAAGACTGTTTAGGTTCATCATCACTAATTGGCGATAAATGCATGTGTAGTAACTGAGAGTGTTTTTTTTTTAGATCTAATGAAAATTGAAGACACGTAGGAACAAAACAAAACGTTTTATTAATATTCAGTGATGAATATATAACTAAAAACATTCTCTCTCAAATCCCAAATTAACTGATCAGTTACAACTTAAACAACTAACTATAAAATTCGTTTCATTCCACAAAAGTAATAAAAGAGTTTCAATCCACATAACAGATCTCTGTCAGCAAGTCGAAATCCTCTATCTCCCTTCATTTTTCTCTAAATCTATTTCGTTTATATATTACTATCTCTCAATCACTTCCCTTTTAACTTCATCTAATTTACATAATCACGTTTCACTTTGGTTGGGCAGAAAAGTTTATTTTACGCAATACAAATTGATATAAAGTTTCCGAGGTTAATGAAGAAAAATTCGCGAATGGCCTAACGTCACAAATTAAGATGCAGAAAGGGAATGGGAAATGTCAGGATCGGGATATGGGAATGGGGTATTTTACTGTAATTTTTCAATTGCCAGTTTTTCCCTTTTCTCCAAGAAGTCCCTGAATATGACACCCTTCGCCTCCTAAAATATCACCGCTATATATTTTCCACCCAATGAAATCGTTTTTGCTTTATTTGGAGCAGATTCACTCGATGCAACCGATTGTTTTGATCGTTGTTTGGTTTCCGATGTATAAAGATGAATTCAGATCTTATCGACGGAGGCAGTTAACAAATAGTTTGACGACAATCAAGATTAGTTTGACAGATTAATTTGACAATCAAAACTAATGAAAGGATCAGAGTCAAATTTGTTGCGTCACCGTATAACAGTGACAGAGCAGAAAGGTAAGAGGGTGGAGCAAAAATTACTTGCATTTGCAAACAGATGATATGATTCAGATAAATTGTTGTTACTGTTTGGTGCTGACATCTGTTAAATGGAGCCTAAACAAACTTGACATTGATTCATTAGTTAGTATTGATTTAGAGGTCAATTGCTGCCCAATCACAATTTGATTGTGACAAATCCACTGTTGCGTGGATTTGTCACCGTCGGTGAGACCTGGATTCATTATTATACACTGAAAATCTAGCAAAAATCAAAACGTTGGATTGCTTCAGGTGAATCTTTTCCAAAAATTGGGATGATGGTCGCATGAGCCGGAAAGGTTATGACGAAATAATTTTTGCAGTACGCAAGGTATCATGTTCATGAATATGAGTAACTGAGACAGCTGTGTAAAGAGTCATGAGGATTACTACAGACAAATCATTTTCAAAGCTACGAGCACAATCTCTTGGAATTTCTAAGGACTTATTGAACGACACTTGTAACAACGTCATGCTTTAACAACGCCATCTGTCGTTAAAAAATTACTTTTTGAACTCCCTTCGTTGTACATAAGGATAATGCAAGAAGTTTCAGAATGGGTTTTGTGTCATATTCCTAATTTAATATAGGAAATAAATAATTTAGAATATTAAATTAGAAAAAATAATTTATCATCGATAAAACGATGAATTATTTCCTAATTTTTAAAATGTTCTTCAAGTTTGAAGACTGCATTCATTACTTTGTTCTTTTCTTTTGAAGGGCGTAATGCAGATATGGAAACCGCCAGACAACTACTCATCTCAAATTATCACGCCGCAAACGTCAGAAACATAAAGCACATCCTCGCTGTAAGGCACACCCCCGGTAAAGTATGCCCGTTGGAAGAAAAACTGTCCCGTTCGTCTAAAGACGTGCGGAAATCACGGACATCGGACAATTCTTTTGTCACTGTAGCATCGAATCTAAGCTGTACGGATCGTTCTCCAGTCACATCGGAAGACATGAAATTGGCGAAAAACGTATTTGATGAGCGCCAACGGATTTATACCGCTGAACTAGATAAATACGGCACACCTAGAGATACAACTGATGCTGATCATAAAGTTGATGATAGTAAAACCGATTCCTCTCTGCCTTTAGAGAACAATAAAAAGTCCCAAAGCGAACCTGTCATTGAGAGCTTAGAGAAAACAGTGGAATTGGGTGCCCGCGAAAGAAAATCATCAAGTGAACCCTCGTTAGTAAGTGAAGAACGTAAAGTTGATTCTACGAAAGATGTGAAACTATTCATAAGTGATACGACAGTTGACAAGAAAGATGATGATCTTGTTGCTGACTACAGAAAGAATAAAAATATTCCCAGTTCGAGCAAAAATAAACTAAGCAATCACAAACTGAACAGCAAATCCAGTTTGAATAAAAAAGAAATAAAAACCAATAAGAACAGAGTGGATAACATTAAAAAACAGAATGATTCTAAAAAGAAAAAATAATCTAATACTACGTCGGATCAAGAGCCAAGAAATAATGATAAAAAGGGTTCCCTGTATCAACATTTACTCAAAGAAAATGATGTTAAGACTAAGAAAAGTATAGGAGCAAAGAAAACAGATTCCAGTAATTAGAATATGAATTACAGCAGATTGAAATGTGAGCAAGTAATATGAAATTTAAGTCTAAAGTTGTACAAATTGCGAGCGAAATAGCTAACACAAAAAAAGAGAACATAATAAAACTAGCCTGAGAATTCCTTCATCCTTTCAATAATACTTGATAAACGAGCTGCTCTCAGTAACGAATATGTAATGGTAATATTCAAAATAAAAAAAAGAATACATAAGCTACAAGTCTTAAATTATTTTATCTGGAAAAACATGTAAAATTTTTTTCTAATCTCCACGGAAACTGTATTTGCGATCTCGTCTGTAAAATTTTTTATACTAGAACGAAATCAGAAAATGAACATGTAGCTTTTAAAAACAGAAATATCCAACTGTAATTCTCTTAGCCAAATTTTAAAAACACTGGTTGCTCTATAACTCAAATAAAAATAACCAGCGATCATATACAGATTTATTTAAAATGATTCATGCGATTTTAATAATTCTATGTTTTCAAAAATAAACGACACAAAATAATGCATAGATACAGAGAAAGCTGTTGAAGTTTTATTTTGTGGAAAATAGATGGCTATCGTGTGTTCTTCGTGAAGTTATTTCATGAAAGCCGTTTTTGCAGCTTTTTCGGAGCTACCTCTCCCGGTTGGATCGGTTGCAGTGGATCAGATGACTCAATGTTACACGCTGGCTTCCTAAGTTACTTTATATGGTTGGATGATATTTCTTCTTTTTGGGGGTTTGTAAAAGATAAAATGTATGCGCCACTATTACCCTCTAATTTATGTGAACTAAAACAATATTTTTTTCTGATGTACAATTAATTACCACTGAGACTTTGGAACGTATTTGGTAATAATTTACATATCGAATTAACATTATATGTGTAACAAAAAAAAAGTTATATCGAACACTCGTAAAAAAAACCCTTCTGTAATTTGTCTTTACATTCACGTCATTCTGTGTCGTTTCTTTATGAAAATACAGAATTTTGAAATAGAATGGATCATTTTGAATAACCCTGTAGTTATTATTCACAGCATTTGTAATCGGATTCTCCCAAAATTTATGTGTATGGTTGTATGATCACGCATGCCGCCTCGGATGGTTATGAATGTTAGTTAATCATTATGATCAATAATGTCTTTCATTGGGTAACATTCATAACCATGTAATGCCCCTCTAAGGTGATCATGAACATAAATTAGAGAATCACTGTTTTATACACTCAGATGAAGAGAAAGAAAGATTATAGTATAATTATTTCAATCAAGTTACGGATTCTTAAAGTTTTCTTTCTCTTTATAAGGTTAAATTTTCCAAATGCGTCCATTGTTTAGAATGCTCAATTAACCTATCTTTTATCAACTCGTTCGAGTGAGTAGAATAGCTATAACTGAGGATTCGAATCCTAAGCCCCATTCTGTTCCCAGCATGATCGTTCCTATCTAGATTCATTCCAAAAGGTTTCAATTCAACGCATGTTTGAATCACTGTTTCATACACTCAGATGAAGAGAAAGACAGATTATAGTATAGTTATCTCCGATGTTTCACTTGTTAACTTCAAATGCAACATATCATAATCTAAACTACTGACTATCAATATCATGTTCTTTGCAGCTTAAATATGGAGCAAATTTATTCAATTCACTTAAGAGGGTTCTCGGTCAATAAATAAAACAAAACCTGAATAACACCTATAGATGGCGTTGAGCATTCCAAGGTATTTGGCACGTTATGTTGGCTGGAATTTTCGACTTTAGCAATAAACATATCTCGAAATATATGGTACTATAGTCAATTGGGGTAATTGGAATGCTTCATGTACTTAAAGTTGAAAGAGCTTTCAGATTTGTTACTTTTGAGGGGGGGGGGGTTGCTTGTTTTTTGGTGGGAGGAAGGAGAGGTAAGGAAATAAAAGTTTCTTTTCTTCTAGTAAAAAGAAATTTTAAAGAAAGAGAGGAACGTTAAAGATAAAGCATGTAAAGTTTTCTCTCTCTCCATAATTAATTTTTATAAGGAAAATATTAAGAGTAGTAAAAAAAAAACAATAAGATATAAATAATTAAAGAAAAGTGATAGTGAATAAAAATGAAAATTAAAAGAATGTGAGGAGAGTTGCCAGGCATGTATGAACAGAAATGTTGTTACAAATTATTTTCGAAGATGACCAAATTTAAATTATAAAAACAATCAATAAAATGATTAATTAATAGTTTACTTAAATATATTAGATTAGTATTAATTTTGTAATACAAAATTTGTACATTAATTTATCGCGATAAGACTAAATTAATTGTATACTTAAATTTTATTTCTGCTAAATAGAAATATTACGATAGAACTATTAAACATAATTGTTTCCTGAAATTAAACTTACTTAAACTTTATGAGTATCTCTTCATTATTTGAGAGATTCATGCAGAAATAAAGTATAAGTAATTTGTAAGAAACTGTGGATCTTTTTCGCTTAAATTTATTCATAAGAAAAAGATCCCCCCCCCTACAAAAATTGA
>BMAW01057716.1:0-16858 GCA_019974015.1 Nephila pilipes | reverse complement strand
TAAAAACGTTGTTTTTAAAAACGTTGGTTTTTATATCGAATTATTTTCACTGATAACCTTACGATAGTAGCCATAGCGATTCAGACCAAATCAGTTGGATATTGCTTGCTTATCTTTTTGAATGTTGAATAGATCCACTTCTTGTGCACGTTATGCGGAATAAAAGGTGTATTCTTTATATAGTATAAAAAGATACTTTGCTATTGCGTATACAACGAAGCGAGGTATTTTAGAAAGCCCTAATTCCAAAGCTTACAAAATTTAATTTTAAATATATTTTACCTACCAATTGTTGACGGAAGAGCGTCTCAGAAGATGCCTTTGAGAGAACCACCTGAAGTAGAAGAATCAATTAAAAATAAAAATAAAAAAGTGACTGATATTTTCTGATAACGTTTACATATTCTCGAATAGGATTCCATAAGAATTGTACATCTTATTTATGAATAATTATTCTAATATTCTACGGATTACTGCATAAAAGGTTATTTTGTTACCAAATGCAATAACAGTTTTTTTTAAAAAAAATCAGTATAAAATGAGTAAGATATAATGTCATAACCAAGGGTGGGCTTCAAGATTTTTCCAAGCTAGATTTTCGACTCTTTTTCTTGTCAACCAATAATCTTTTCCCTTATTTTTCAAAAGATACTTTTGAGAGATTAGTTTAGTTTAGTTTAGTTTTTATTAACGTCGCACTAGAAGCAACACGAGGGCTATTGGCGACGGATCTCGTAATTTTGAACCACGGTCAAGTGACGAGGACGACACCTGAACTGGCACCCCCTCTCCTAATATCCACACCACGCCAACGGATACTTTTGAGAGAACCATCTGAAGTAGAAGAAGCAATTAGAAACAAAAAGTGACTGACATTATTTTCTAATAAAGTTTACATATTCTCGAAGCGGTCTTCATAAGAACTGAACGAATTATGTGTAAATGAAATTATTTTAATACCAAATGTATATAAAAGTATATATATAGTATAAAATGAGCAAGATACAATGTTGTATGAGTAAATTTCGATTTTCCAGTACCATTTTCGAAGAATTGTTGTGCATTAGTTTTTAGTTCCATTAATACTGTGTGGCAATCATAAAGTTAGAAATTATACACACAGAATAAAATGTTGACAAAAATAGCTTTTATTCCAGATTATTCTTTAATGAATTGAAGTAAATTTCAGATGCTTTATGACAGGAGTAAGATATTTCTGAATGTATATATATTTTTTATTGAGCATGGTTTAATTTAAACACAAATTTCATATGTATTTTGAAAGCAAATTTTCACAGTTTAATCAGGCATCTTTCCTGTTTGGTCCCAAATACTGTTCATCATATTATAAGTGATTGTCTTGCATTTCATCACTATTGTCTTACATTTTCTTAAGTTATCTATCTTAAACTCATATGACTTGGGGTGAGAAACCACTACTTGTTTGTGTTGTAATTCAAAATTTGATTTTTATATAATTAAGGTTTTAACACAGACATTTCATATCTTGTTTTTTTCTTCTATAATGGGGCCCAAAAATGTTGCAAAAATTTAAATAAATATTTTTGCAGTATATCCAGCTTTTACTTTATGCATGAACTCCAACATTCAGTCTTATAGAATAAATAAAACAATTTCTTTTGTATTCGATACATGATACAAATACAATAGTTATGTATAATTCATTAAATTGTAAAAACACTTACAAATGTTCACCATAGAGCAAGGCCGAGCGTATTATCTAGCCCTTTTATTTGTTGATATTTGTATTTTTATTTACACAATTTAATCGCTTTATTCATGCACTTCTTAAAGTTAATGTTTTTAAAAAATATGCTTGTGCCTATATGAATTACAAAGTAAATCCGAGGTTCTGGTGTTGGCTAGAAGAAACAAGAATCACATTTGCACGACAAGACAACGTCACAGATTGTAAGCAGTACTCAAGATTTATAAAACGTAAAATTTTCTATTTCCTCAGAATTATATTTCTTACCCCGACTGTACGATTTCTATTCAAATGTAATTTTAAAAATTAAACTTTTTTACATATTTTTAAAAATCAGATTATCACTTATAAGTTTTGGTACACAAAGAAAAAAGAAAAACTTAAAAATGAATATCCAGGGACATACTCGTTTTGAAATGAGTACATTTGTATCGGATTTGAAAATATATATCTTCATCGAATCTAAAACATTACATGTATTCAAAACAAAACAAAAAAAAATGGGAAATCAACACTCTGAAAAATTATTCCAGATACAAGGACCTCAAAAGTTCCTTTTAACACATGGATCCATAAGTCCCGAGACTGTGCGGTCGTGTTTTTCTTGTGATTTCCTCCTTCAAACGCACCAGCAAGTCTATATAATAATCACTGTTGATCGATTTACCTTTTTCGAGGTAGTCAATGAAAATCACGCCATGCGTATCCCAAAAAACTGACGCCATGACTTTGCCAGCTGACTGCTGCGTTTTCGGACGGCTTTCGCCAGCTGTGCGCCACTCAGATGACTGCCGCTTCGACTCTGGAGTGTAGTGATGTATCCATGTTTCGTCCATGGTCACGTAACGACGCAAGAAATCTTTTTTGTTGCGAGTAAATAGCGATAAACAGCTTTCTGAATCATCGACTCGTTGCTGTTTTTGTTCCATCGAAAGCAATAGCGGCACCCACTTGGAAAAAACCTTTTTCATGCTCAATTTTTCAGGAAGGATAGTAAATACACTTCCATATGATATCTGTGTCATCTCAGCAATCTCACGGAGCTTCACTTTACGATCTTTCATTATAATTTTTGTCACTTCACTCACATTTTCCTGTGTAACGGCTTCCACAGGTCTACCCGAGCGTTCCGCGTCATTTGTGTCGGTACGACCACGTTTAAACTCGGCAAACCACCGACAAATCGTTGCTTTTGATGGACAAGAGTCCGGGTAACATTTTTCAATCCATTGTTTCGCTTGCACGGTGTTTTTACCCATTAAAAAACAATGTTTTATCAGAACACGAAACTCGGTTTTTTCCATTTTTTAAACAAACTACAAAACGACTTTACTCCAACCTCGATAACTCAGCTGTTTCTGGTCCGATCGACTTAAAATTTTGACACGTTTCAAGCAAAGGTTAGTACTCTAGAAAGACCTGGTTACTGGTTTACTACGAGCGCCATCTCTGGGTTAGTCTCGGAACTTATTGATCCATGTGTTATATACTGGCTACGTATTTTAAGAATTGGGGCTCAAAAACAAATATGGTTTGCTTAAATATTTCGAACTATATTTCGCATTTGCCTCTCTACTCGCGGTAGAACACATAAATATTAAAATGAGTAAGTACAACGATTCAGTTGTGTAAACAGTTAAAGGCTTCTTTACATTTTTTTTACTATTGATATCTTCAGAAAGATTCTATTATATCCTAAGAATTGTTATTGATTAGTTTGAAAATGATTTTCTGTGAGTAATTATTTATGTGTTACAGACTATCCATAATATTACATTATAATCGTAACTTTAGTGACTTCTTGACTTTAATTTGCACAAATCAGTATCGAAAATTATTTTCATACATGTAAATATTTGTGTATGACGCTTATATTTTATAGAATAACATTATAGTACTCAAAAAGCAGTGTTGTGAAATTCTAAAAGTTTTGAGCCACTTTGCTACACTTTTTTTTTATCGATGACTATTTTTACAGTGATGATGCTCGACAAGAATTCCATTTTCAGTTCAGAAAAGTTTAGATTTAAGGACAACAGCAGAAATTCTTCAGGATTAACATTACGTTCATGAAATCAAAATGGTCGGTGATCAGTTGTCATAAAGTAACTGAGACGCTTTCGACGAAAAGAAATGAAATTTTTATGGTGCTAAATTTAAATAAACCTAAATTTTTAAAATCTAATTCAATGGAAGTTATATTTAAATATTGAGATATCTCTATACTAATACGTTTGTTCCATTTTTGGAAAGAAAATTACATTTGTACTCATAAATAATTATGTATGAGCGGTTATTTATGAACAGCTGTATTTACATTTGTATAAGTCATAATCTCACCTTTAGGTACATCTTTGTGATAAAATATACTGCATGTTCAAGTTTGAAAACTTACAGAATTCATATAGATATAGCCTTCTAAACACTAAACTTCAATAGAATTTCAAAATTTAAGTTCGAATGAATCGAATTTCTTTTTAATTTATGTTATACCTAATTTATGAATGCTGTGGAAATAAAGTTCACCGTATAAGCAAAGACTAATTTTATAACGTGAAAAAATCAGTTCTATAAATAAAGTAGATTTTGAGGAAAATATACTAGAATCTCCTTTAAAAAAATCGCAAGCATTTTAAGAAAAACGCAAATGAATATTTTTCTTTGGCTTGGCACGCTTGTTTACAATTTTAAAGTTAAGTTAAATAGCATTTTCAATTCATTAAATTCCCTCGAATAATGCATTTATAAAATCAGAGAATTACCCTCTAAGTTTTAACAGCAAAATATTAAAAAAGTAAAAATTTGTGAAGTATTTTAATGTTTCAGTATAAAAATATAGATTTACGTGAAAAAAAATGTGCTTATTAATTGCGTGGCCTTTTCCTGCTCTGAGAGCCTATCAACAACGTAATAATATATGTTGTTTATATTTTTGATTTGATTCCTTAAAAACATTTTTAAGCATTTTTACGAAATAATTTTTTAGTAAAATGGTCTTAATAATGATATTTCAAATCGTATGAAAAAAGTAAGCGAGAGACAGACATATTTTTTATCTCTCTATTATGAATTTACTTTAATAGTGAGAGAAACAAGATTTTAAAAAAAACGTATAAGTGTGTTTACATTTAAGATTAAAAAATAGTTTTGTGTTTGTAAGTTAAAAAGTAATGAATAAATAACAGATTAAAAAGTAAATACAGATTTAATAACCTGACATGTAACTATTCGTTGTAAATAGAAAAGTTAAGGAGGAAAATTTCATTTATTAAAAACTATAAACATGTTTTACATTCAAAAATGTCTGGATTTTTCTACATTTATATAACTGACAGAAAACATAGCGTTATTTCATATTCCTTAACATTAAAATATTTGAATTGCAACTTTTGAATATTTTAAAGTTAAATATATATTCCACCAGACAATATAAATATTTTTTTCAAAACATTGAGCAAGTAAATGATGGTTTGAAATTAAATCCTGTTTAGTAAATTTTTTAACAAGGAAATTTACAGCATTGTAATTATGTCAAAAGACTATGTACTTTTTCTGTATCATATCGTTAAAATACAGAACCGCAAATTTACGTACCTGACATTTTGTTTCTTTATCTCTGAACATTGTCATTCGAAGAAAAAAAATTGACATTGTAAACTTTAATAATTAACAGACTACATTTGCAGAGTTTAAAAGTTTAGCTTTTACTTCCTAAACTGGGACAGAATAAATTTTATTCTTCAAAATATAAAAGTTCAAATGGCTTAAAAAATATATGTAAAATTCATTAACTGATCTCACGGGACGCTATTGGTAAGTTTTTTTTCTTTCAGATGTATTCAAGGTGAAAAGTCTATGATAAAAACTGTTAATCTGTTCTTCGTTGTCGTGCTTGTCTAGACTAGAACTTATTATAAAATCACACAGAGAAAAAGGAGGTTTGAAAAAAAAAGCTTGAAAAAAGGAAGGGAATTCCTAGGAACTTTCTTAGAGAATTACTACTTTACCCTAATTACATATTTACTGTGATTTTTAATTTTAGTCAAAAGTATATTTATATGTGGGTTTTAAGAAATAATTCATTATTCAAATTTTTGCATTATTAATATCTACTCGTGTAAATTAAAGTATCTTCTTTCATAACTTGCACATAAGTAACTTATATTGCCCTTGGAAAATAGTTTCGTGAATTGATTTTTATTTAAATTTATTGAGAGAAAATAAAGCAGTATTGGATATTAATACTCTTTTTTTTATGTCTGAATGTCAAATTATTATTTTCGAAAGTGATGGCGATACGAAAATTCTAAAAACGGAAAAAAGAATAGCGATTCATGAGGTTAAGTGGATTGAAAAGAATTTGTAATGAATTTTTGTAAATGATTTCAAATTGGTTTCTTTTGCTTTATGCTGAGCTTGAGATTTCAGACACATTTAACATTTATGAGAAGTATGAGCAATATTTTTCTTTTCCTTTGTTTTACAAAAGTTTATTAAATTTAAAACTTTTGTCTGGATCTTCTTTCAAATGAAATTACAGTACTTTGTTTTGAAAGTTCCTTTTCTGCTCTGAACAAATTTGTACAGTTTTATTACTTTTGATTATTTAAGTACATTTTTATAGTTGCATTATTTTATTGCCACAGACATTCTAGATGAATAAATCAACTAATTCATGCACAGGTGAAATCATAAAATTTGCTTCTTTTGCTTAGTAAAAGCAGACATATGTATGGCGTGCATTGCTTGAGTTGTATGATATGTTTGATGTTAAACGGCTCAAGCAATATGTTTTATGTTACAAGCATTCAAAATAGTATTTCTTCCATTCCTAATATTACATCCAAATATAAGTTACATCTTTAAGAACATAATGAGCATCTAATTAGTTATTGAACTTTAAAAAGTATAAGAATTTAAAAGAATTTGGAATATATAAGATTTCCCGTATTTTTTGTTACCCAATCCTAACTGTACATATAATTTTTAAATTTGTCAGTTGAAGGATATAAGTAAATTCTTATCTAATTGGAATTGTCTTTCTGTAGAATTTTGTATTAAAGTATTACCTTTTTTTGTATTAAATTCTTGCAATTTTGTATTAAATTCTTGTAAAATACAAATCCTTTTAGAGTAAAGAGAACATTCTGAAACACTTCGTGAAAAAAATGGTGGGGGAGGTTTTAATGAGTTATCGGTTATGTGCAAACCATGCGATTTGTACTGATATTTCAAATCTGTTTCAAACATGAAAACTGTATCCAAATAGAGTTAATCATTTTGCATACTCCAAAACTTAGTTGCAAACTTTATACGTATAGGAATTTTCATCACCCTCATCGTCATCAAATGAAGAATTTATAAACGAGAGTCAAACCTACAAAATCAGTTTTGACAAAACTGAGTGCTGTAGAAAAGTTAGAATTTCTTAAAATCTCATATAACATCTACATCTTAGAATATGTAGATGTTATATAGAAATGAGGCTGAATGCACGTTTCTTCTTATAAGAGGTAAAATGATAAGATACCAAGATCTGCCTAAATATTTTATGTACTGTGGGTAAGGTAGATAATTATATTATAAAAGGAGAAATGCATACCGATCTTTATCTTATTTTACTAAAAAAATAATATAATACAGGAAGTATTGGCAATAAAACTGAGTCAAATGCATTTCATGGTATTTCAGAGACACACTAGTTAAGAATTTTAGGATAATGAGTTATATCTGTGCTAGCGTAAGAGAAAATATTTTAAGGTCTTTAAACTAGAGCTAATCGAATTCATAATAACTAGAACTAGAGGAAGTAAAAAGTCACTAATATAAGAAATGATAACGACAGATTGAGAAAGAATAAGTGACAACATATCAGAACAAAATAAAAGGAATTTCGTAGAAGGATAATTAACTGCGCGAAAAGGATTATCATTATAAAGATTGAACCATTTTTTTTTTTCCTTTCACGGTTTTTTTTTTTTTTTTTTTTTGTTGATACATTGATTTAGGACACATAACAAAAAGAATATATTTACTATCCCGTTTCTCCCTTCAACTAACCTTTAGGAATTTCATGAGATGTTTATTCATTTGAAAATGCCTCCCAATAAATTAAAATAGACTTATGTAAATTAGAATTATTGAAGTGTAATGAATAGAATTGAAGAGATGCATATGTAAGCCACTTAGTTCGCAGTTGGCAGTTATTTGGTACTTTTATTAATGGTAGAGATAGTGAGTTGAAATTATTAATATAAGACATCCTACGCTGAATAAGCTATGTTTCCTTAGAAAGCGGTCCCGTTACCTAGCGGCCGCAAAATTGTGGTGAATGAGGTCACCAAAATATTACCTAAGTAAAACAGATAGTGTAGTTTCCTAAAAAGTGTTGAATGGGACTAAACCACTTCACTGGTTTGATGGCAACGGATTAATGATGACATCAACCGTGTTATTACGGCCACTAGAAAACAGAGCTGGTTACTTAAGAAACCGTAGTTTAAGGAACCTTAGAAGTGAACATAAAAAGGATCTATAAGACTTCTAAACTTCGAACTTGATCGGTTAGATAAGATAAGTTAGAATTTATTACCAGTAGTACGGTCCTATACGGTCAGTCGCGTATAGGAACCTTTGTCACCGATAAAGTAGTTTAGGTATTGAATTTTGATTATTATTATTCATGGATCTGGATAAAATATAGCTTTGTTATGATCTGTATGAGACTCTATTCATTGGGCTATTAATATATTAATATTTTAAATATTGATTAACAGTGAAAGAAGAAGGAAGTTATAACCTGACGTTACAAATAACCTTAAAAGAATTTTTAAAGCACTTTTCAAGTGAAAATTGCAAATTAATCGGAACAATTTTGTATTTCAAATTATTTTTTTCATAATATATTTGAGCTTCTTAATAAGTCGAATGAAATTTTATTACGGAATAATTATTAAATTTTTCATCCGGTGAAAATTTGTATATTTCAGTTAATGGTATTATAATGAAGCAAATTTTAATTAACCGTTTTTATATTTACCATACATAATAAATAATTGATTTCATGTTTACTTTTCATTGAATAGTTGACGCGTGCGTGACCTTTCTCTATCACTTCCATTTATGAAATAGAATTGCGTATGTACGCACTTTGATTTTAAATAAAGCCACCGTAGCCTAGTGGTCATGGCTTCGGATTCGTGGCCGGCGGTTTTCGTGCAGTTCCTTGACTGCTACAGACACGCCATGTAGCCGGGGATGATGCATGTTAAATCTGTCGAGGCCCAAAGTCCTCCCGTTGTCTTGGTGTGAAAGTTAGGATAGATAGTGGGTGCCAGTTCAGGTATCGTTCTCGTCACTTGACCGAGGATTAAAATTATGAGGTCCGTCACCAATAGCACTCATATTGCTTCTAGTGCAACGTTAATAAAAGCTAAAACTAAAAAAAAACTTTGATTTTAAATAAAATATTCATATTTCATTCAACGAAAAAAAACCCACTTCAGTATTAATTTTCGGTATTATATCATGTCATTTAGTATCATTTCAAATAATTTTTAAGGCAAAAAAGAAAGCATTACCATTTCAGTTGGATATAAATCGTAACTGTACTCACAACATATTGTTAGAAATTAAGAAGTCTTCGAAATAAAGTACAGTTATTGCAAAATTGTAGAACTCAACGAGAGAGGATACTTTTGTTGTTCCAAACTCCGTCACATTTGAATAAAAGAATACTGTAGGAGAAAGGAATTTAAACAGAACTTGAATTTAATATAGAAGACATAGGCTTTTCGTATTTTCAGCGGCAAACTAAAACTCTTTATTATTCTTTAAACAAAATGAACTTTTTTTTTTACAAAGGTACTATTATAAATGCAGTAAAATAAAGCAGACGATTTTTTTTCCAGTAAAAAAATTAGAATTGTTATGGAGGATGAAAA
This sequence comes from Nephila pilipes, assembly GCA_019974015.1. Lineage (NCBI taxonomy): Eukaryota > Metazoa > Arthropoda > Arachnida > Araneae > Nephilidae > Nephila > Nephila pilipes. The sequence continues at coordinate 7,186 of BMAW01057716.1, read as the reverse complement.
ATTAATATAATAAACTATTTATTTAAACTTGAATCTATGTTTGTTTCCGTTACAACTGGAAAGAAACAAATATTGGAAGTTTACTTACATTATATAAAATAAAAATGTGCTTTTACTTACATTATATATATATATATATATGTATACTAGAGTAAGTATATTAAAGTTACACATTATACACATAAGATGCATGTAATGACACTATTTATGCTTCTACTAGTAGCGTATAAATAAACAGTTATAAATATTATAGGATTCATAATAATTAATGGAAAATAATAGTTTTTATACGGAGATTCTATTTTACTTATGTGCAGTATAACTCAATAGCCAAGTGAGCAAGGTCGTAAGCTCATGTCCCACGTTGTTATAATTGTGTTGTTCTTTCAAGCCCTGTTACTACTAAAGACCCAAACGTATGCTATGCACGTTAATCTGGGTTAATGGACGTTAAATCTGTCGAAGCTCCAAGTCCTTGTGTAAGTGTGGAGTGGAAGTTTAGAAACGGGGTGCCAGCTCAGGTGCCGTCATTGTCACTTGACTGACGCTCAGAATTACGAGATTCGTTGCCATTAGCCCTCGTGTTGCTTTTAAATGTGTTTCGTTAATGAACAATCAATCAATCAAAGCGGCACAACTCAAAAATTTATTTTTTAAGTTTTGTTTCTTTGTAACCAACTTTTAAATCAATCATTAATTTAGAATTATTTATTAATTTGGAAAAGTGTAAGTTATTACACAAAAACTTAAATCTAGGCATAAAGTGTTAAAAATAAGAGACTTCCTATAGAAAAACTTATGTTTTCTTGCGATCTTCCATTTTTAATTACAGATGGACCACTTTCATAACCTCCTTTTTCAGAAGCAGTATCTGAGGGCTCCACACTTTCCTAAAACAGACATTTTTCATTTACTTTTACCAAAGAAACCCACATTTCATTCTTTTTCTTGTTTAATAATCTCGTTAACATCGAATATTATATACGAAATAGCAAAAACTTACAAGCGCGAATATTTCGTTTTATTTAACTTACACTAGTCTCTAGCATTTTTATTGAATATGAAAACATACTGTCAGACGCAAGGAAATAATTTATTACATTATCGTAGGATATTGGATCTTTTATTTATTACCAACCTATTCTATCTGCGCAGACACGTCAAAGTCTATAAAAATCACTTTACAGGTGTCCACAACCCTTCGGGGTAGATTTTTCTCCTTCTTTCTGTCTGGATCCTCCGGCCTCCTCCCATGCCCTCAACCATAACTGACAAAGAGAAAAATAATAGTGGACACAGCTGACTGCGGAAGTTATGGCAGTAGACACAGGTCTGTGGTAAGAAAGCGATATTGTCCTAAAGTGAATCAGTTCTTTTTTTTTTTTTTTTCGGGGGGAAATAGGTCTTATAAAGATGATTTCTGACTTTGGAAATAAATTTTCTATATATCAGGGAAAGGAAGAAATATATTGAAAACAAGTTTAAGATTATCGAAATAAATTTTTAATTCGAAAGAGAAGACAAGTGGTGTGAATAAAGAAAAAAATACTGAAATTATTTATGTTGTGCTTTATTTTATGGGAAAGGAATCTGCTTGTTAAAAAGTGAGATTATAGATTTTAAGTTCAGTAAATTCCTTGAAAGTAAAAAAAAAATATCAAAAGAGAAAACTTCAACAAAATTGTTTTTTTGAGTAGGAATTCAGACATAACTCACAAAATGATCACAAAAATCTCAATTATAAAATAAAATTTGTGAACAGGGTAGTCAAGATTATAAACTTCATTACCGGATACATTCGAGTCGATTGGTGTTGTGGAGGCCTGAATAAAGATTTGAACTTTTATCGTACATAAAAGTACCAAAGAACATTCTACCATAAGTCGTTCATATCATACCCTTTAATAAAATGGGAATAACTCTCTACCTGACTCAACACTTATCACAATTTTTCTGCTCTTAATCTTATTCTGAAACAATTAAAAAGCTCGTTTAAAAAAGCACACGGACGGGATTATTTGGTGCAATTGGGCGACACAAAATGTATAACTAACCTGCCAACTTACTGAAAAGCGCGGGTGTGCATTACTAGACGTAGGGAGAGAATGCGAAAAGCGGAACATACGAAATAGCAGCAACCAGTCTGTCTGCAGCAAGCCTAACATATTTGTTGCAGAAGCGTATTGTTTTAGACACTCTAATTTCCTGGTGTCCTTTGATCGCTAATAATTTAGCGCCAGTTTTTTTTTTTAAACGTTTTTCTGAATTTCACTTGGTGAGTATGTGTGTGTGTCATCAAATTTTCGATCGTTAATTTAATAAGCTTCCCATCAAGCTAGAGCTTTGAAATTTTGGGAATCGTTCCTACTCGCCTAACAATGCAATATTCAGACATTTGCGACAAGTTTTAACTAATATTTCAATAATTTTAATAAGTCAAAATATTCTTTCCTCTCGGCGCTTTTAGGATTATGGAAAAAATTTCTTTCCCCCTCTGGGAACACCGGGCACTCCCCACGCCGCATGAGGTATCGTAAAACTTTTGTACTCACGAAGGGGAGGTACTATCTCCCCTTTACTATCTCCGAGAGAGTAAGGGTTGCTGACTTTTAGTCAGTAATCATTCGCAAGAAAGAAAGTTTCCAATATTTGGCGCCATGTCTTATCACAATAATTTTTTCTGAATTCTGGTTCCCATTTTTTTTTTTTAATGGAATGATTTACAAACTTTCAAATGCATGTTTTGATTTTATGAGTATTATGAATTTTTTAATACGCAAACAAATGTCTCTTTTTAAGTAAATTTTAAAGTTAAAAATAACTAAGTTTTAACTAATATTTCAATAGTTTTTCTAATAAACTTTGCCACCATAGAAAAACGTTGTTTTTAAAAACGTTGGGTTTTTTTTTATCATTTTAAATTGTATTTCGTGTAAATATATTTTTTCAGTAAAATGTAGTTTCTCTTAATTTAGAGCAAAATGTTCTTGTTTTGAAAAAAAGCAAAATGTTTTCTTTAATGAAGTTCGGGAGGATTAGTTGCTTCCCACGACTGGAAAGGGGAAATACGTAGAAGTTTTTAGGGTGAAAATTTGAATCGGTATCGAATTCCTCACTTGCTCCGTATCGTATGCCCTTTAAAAAATGACAAAACTTTCTTTCGGAACATTCCACGTATTATTTTAATAAGAGACTAATAATAAATTACTGGCTCTATAAAATGTACACATAAAACTCTTCGGTTTTAAACCTGTAATATGAATAAAAAAAAAAAAAAAAAAAAAACTAATGAATTTTTTTAAAAAAAATTGCGTTCATTATAACAGTAGTAATAATACAATTAACGCACACAAAACACTGGAGTCTGTTCGTCCAGTCATTTTCTTTTTTAAAAATGTTCTTTTAACATGGACATTCTTAAAACTGTGAAATTAGGGAAAATACGGTATGCATCCATTTTGAAGTACAAAACATTCCTAACAATTATACTTTTGGAGTCCTATAACAAACTTAAGGTGTGTAGAATAACTATTCATATTTTTGTGTGAGTTATTGAGTTAAAATACGGATGTTTATAAAACATAATTCTACGTTATTACTATGAATGTATGCATTTAATACATTTATTTGATTTTTCACGGTGTAAACTTTGAAATATAAGTTTATCTAATATCGGAAAACTTTTACGCAATACTTTTGTGAACACCTGAGTATAAAAACCAACAAAATTTAGAACTTCGAGTTAAAAGAAAAATTTGAAGTAAACACTGGCTTTGTAATTTCTATATAATTCAGATTTTTATTCTTAAGTTAAATAAACATTTCAGATGCAATATTCATGTAAAATAAACAATATTTTTGAAGCTTGTTAAATAGTTATCTTAATTCTTAAGGATTGTCTCCAGTGACGTAGCTTGGGAGGGAGGTGGCCATGATCCCGAACGGCACAAATGGGGAAGGGGGCAGAGAGCAATTTGCTGATTGATCCTGCAGCCACGATCATTAGATCAGATAACTCAATTTTTATCGGGACTATATAAGTACTTATACATAATTTCAAGGATATAAATTTAGTGCAAGTGGTTAATAATAGAGAATGAGATTCAACCTAAATAAACATGCTTACATTTATGGGAAGTTAAATAAAAACTTGTTAAATAACTTACTCAAAATAAGAAAGTGAATTTCACTTTTGAATTTCGAAACTGACACAATCCAATGTAGCCATACAACAGATTTAATTAGTCGGTCCGTTTTGATTTTTGAAATATTGTCCTTGAACAACTTCTAGAAGTGACCAGGTGAGCAGGAAACATTTATCATTTAATTTAATTTCTTCAAAGTTTTTGTATTATTTAGGGATCACTTTTGACGGAGTTGAACACTTTTCAAGTTTTTATCTCTTGCTGAAATTTTAATTACATTTAGCTTGAATATATTCAATTCAATAATTTATCGTTTCCTTTTAATTTTAATATCGGAAAAGTTTGCAATTGTCCATTTGTCGATAGTTCATCGCTTACTTTAACTCTTATGTTTAAATGAGTAATTTAATAATAATTATAATGAAAGGAACACATTGGGTGGTTAATTCTGCTCTTTGCAAAACTTTGCATAGAACTTTTACTTTATTTTTAAACCTTTCTGTAGCTTTACGGTCTTGCAAGCAAAATGTTATTTGTTTCAGCGTATTAAATTATGAGTATTTTAGTTTTATGTACGAGCAAAACATTTGTGATAGTTTTTTGTACTTGTATGGGGAGGCAAATTTAGGGTTCACACCGGATGACAGAAATTCATGCTACAACACTGACTGTCTATTCCATTAATTTTCATAGAATGGTTTTTTTTCTTTACATATCCAAATCGTAACTTAAATCTTTCCTTTAATATTGTCACAAAACATTGAGTTTCTAGAAGGTTTGTTTCTTGAGTATTTAATTTTCGCATGTCTAGAAAGTTCATAAGTACTTCTTGGAAAACACTAATTTTTGAATATTTATTTCGAAAAAAATCATGGTGTCAAAATAAATAAATAAAATATTTCCCATTTTCCTAATTGCTTAAAAAACTTTTAAATAGAAAATATTTTATATAAAATGTACATATTAATGTTCTTTTTTTTTTTTTTTTTTCCTTTTGGAGCAAATTATCTGTTATGAATTAAAGAAATTATATGATGCAAGTAAGACCGAAAGAATGAAGAAGAAACATTTACAAGCTTTCGAGTACAATTTACTTCTACACTAATGAGTATGACAAAATATTGTATAGTTTGATGTTTTAAAATGCTCGTTTCTTTTTCAAATTTTGTTAAATTGCTTTGAGGAAATGTACAATGTAATTGTACCTAGAGGAATAATGACATTATATATATATATATATATATATATATATATATATATATTTGGAATTTCTGGAGTTGATAGGAACGTAGGGAAGAATTGAAAGGGTGGAAAAAGAAGAGGGATTATCCTCAACCGATCAATCAGCTAAAATGATTGTTAGAATGACACGTTTTCAGGGTATTTCAGAGTCTGTCGCTGTAACTGCCGCAAAGGTGAAATGTCTGTTAGGAAAGATAACCAGTTTAATATTCAGTGAATTTTAACAGTAGTTCTTTCATGTGAAAAAAGAATTTAACATTCGCTGCGCAATTTGTTTCATTTAGAAAAATCACCCGCTTTAAAATTTAATTTAATTTTGAGACATAATAACCCCAGAATTTGTGGAATTTATTGGAAGATTGTAGAAAACACACAGATTAATTAAAAATATTTCTTCATTGTAAAATTGTATGAGTTGTATTCAAGTTAGAAGACGTTTTCGCTTTGTTTCTCTTCGCACAAAGTACCGAACAAAATATCTCATACAAGATGCCACGAAGAGGTATATATGCTCATGAATTTATTCCCTAAGGGATAGAATGTACCAAAATCGCATGAGCAGGAAATAGCCTTAATCGAATCCTTTCTCGCTCACTTCTTGAGCGATCACCCTCCGTTAGGATACCCTGTCTTTCTTCAAAAGAAATCATTATATCTAATATAAAGGATTTTCTAAAAAGTAACAATTTATATAAATCCTTATTCAGTGAACAGAACTATAAAACATGTTATACGTATTAATGAGAAATAATCCCAGCGGCCGAGGTAGCCTAGTGATTATGGTCGCTGACAGCATCTTTCCAAGACTCGTGGGTTCAGGCCTTGATGCAACTAAAGTGAGTGAGTGAGTGAATGTAAAGTTTACTGGCGCAAGAGCCAGATATGGCTATGCTGCGCCATACAAGATTAAACTGTGGTCTAGACGTGAAGTTGAAAAATAGATGAGTGGTTGACAAGAAGGAGGGTCGAAAATAGAAAAGGATCGCTAGGGTATCCCGGGAGTGCGTCACCCGTGTTTACCAAAGACAGTAAACCCCATGGGAAAGAAAGGTCACTAGGGTACCTCGGATTCGAGAAGCCCATACTTACCTGAAGAAGGCAAGTCCCTGAGGTCCCCTGATATAATCCCCAGGGGCAGGGTGCCCGGCTATACCCCCAGACGCTGGGTTGATGAAACTAAAGACTGGCCATGTAGCCAGAACTTATGCACGTAAAATATATTGAGATCCAATGTCCTCCCTGTTGCATAGTGTGGAAGTTAGGAGATGGAGGTACCCCCCCCTCCCAGTTTAGGTGTCGTCCTCGTCACTTAAACAAGCTCCGAAATTGTGAGATCCGTCGCCAACAATTCTCGTGTTGCTTCTAATACGATGTTAATTAAACGAACCCAAACCTAATCCAGAAAAAAGTTATACATTTCATAACGCTTACAAAAAGTTTTTTAAAGTTTAAAAGTTCTTAAGAGTACATTCATAAAATAGAAAAAAAGATTTTAAAATTTTAAAAGTCGGGGACATGATTTATTAAATTAAAGGAGGAGGGAGGAAATTAAATTACTCCCTAAACAATGTAGCTGCAGCTATAGAATTTGGTACACATATTTAGAAAAGTTATACAATTCAAAAGCGTTATTAAAACGGATTTTCTGGTATTTTGGTTTGTTTTATAATATTCTATACTTACGTTTACTCAAGAAAAAAAATTTTTTTTCATTAAATGCGTGACAAAATTTCTTGATGAAAATTATAACAAAGTTTATTTTTTCAGATTTCCTTATAGGGGATACGTTTACTTGAAAT
>BMAW01057714.1:445722-507826 GCA_019974015.1 Nephila pilipes | reverse complement strand
ATATATATATATATATATATATATATATATATATATATATATATATAAAGTGTTCAATTCATACTTCAAAATAAGTGGTATAAAATTTATACCACCGCAATTACAGAGGTTAAGAAAGTAACAGATGGTAGCACTAAAATTTTCGAATGAGACTGATAAGTCATTACAGACTGATAAGACTGTAAGTTCAATTTATTACTGTGAAAGATAGAAGTCGTAAATATGATATAAAATTACGGTTACGCAAAATTTAGACTTATTCTCCTAAGGAAGTAATTTTAAAACAGGAAAAAAAACATGTGCAGAGTTTAACAAAAAACAGATTTAGCCACATAAGGCGCGCGTTTATTATAATTGTCATTAAATTACTCATTTAAAAAAAGAATTAAAAGTAAACGATGAAATATAGAGAAATGGATAATAGTAAACTTTTCCAATATTAAAAATAAAGGAAACTATAAATTATTAAATTTAATATATTTATAATAAATGTAATTAAAATTAATGCAAACGATAAAATATTAAATTGATAGACATGAGATTTACAAAAGGTAATTTATGTAGATTAGTTTTAGCATGAGATAAAAATAGACGATAAGCTACCGACAATTGAGGGAAGATAGTAGGGGTTCTTTGTCTCTAGCGATGGACGTTATCAAAGAATCTAAGTTGAACTGAGATGTAAATCATTGAAGAAAGGTATTACAAAAGATACAATACAGCAAAGAGTTACCATATTTGTAAGAAGAGTATAATCCTTAGCATTACGCATCACATGTGAATTCTGAAAGAAAATATGATTGTGTCTAAACTGAAAAGAGCTAAGAATACAGCTTCAGCGGTAATTAAAAGAAAAGAAAAGAAAAGTAATTGTGTATACATCCCATAAATACTTCAGAATAAGGAGGGTCGACCATTTTTTATTGACTCATCTGTCCATCCCATATGTGAGAGGGTATTTATCGAATGGGAACGATTACCGTGGAAGCGCGGCTGGTTTTTGATCTCTTACGGATCTACTTTTACTCTTAATTTTACTTAAAATAGCAATATAATACAATTTTAATTATTTTGTAAATACACACACACACACACACATATATATATATATATCTTTAAGATAATGCTCACCTGGGGTCTAAAACTTATTTTGCTTAAAGAGCTCTCTTCTGATGAATCGGAAATACCTTCAGGTCGCTTCTAAAGGTCTGTCAGGTTAAGGTCGCTTCTAAAATTATGACAAACTTTGTTTCAGTCCCGAATTTAAATTCTGTAAAAAAGGGTATAATTTTCGCAGTTTTATTTCTTGGATTTTTTTTCTTAGATATTTTGTAACATATTTAAAAAACAATAGAAGTTAAATTTTTTTCAAACTCTCTTTGAACGTATTCGAAATGTTCTCAAAATTCCATATTTCGGCGTAATGTCCTGCAGTTTTGTAATATCAAATACAATAAAGAAATTTCTGGTTCAGTATAAGAAAATGTAAATATATAATTTATAACTCGGATTCTATTGTGTTATTTTCCTTCAACTAACACTTTGGAAAAAATATGATATTGTTTGATTCGGGAAAATAGTTCACAATAGATCGAAAGTGACGAATGTATGTAAGATAAGAATTGCTGAAGTCTAATGAAATCGTTTGGGTGAATTGCCTTCTTAAGTAGCGAGGACTTTAATCCTGGAGTTAAACGATGGTTAAGACAGTGAGTTGAAATTATCCATGCGAAACTTCTGTGTCATGCATGAGTCGAGTAAGGGGCTTAAGAAGTGAATACAGAAATCGACATAGAAATTTTCTACAGAAATCTTTTCAAAGAATAGAACTCTCACATAATGCTCTAAAAATGACTCGAATTTGGTTGGTTCGCATCAGATGAGATTGATTAATTATGAACGTTATGCTCAGAAGCAACTAGAGGGCTATTTGCAACGGATTTAGGCGACAATCAAGTGACGTAGACGATACCAAGGTGGAACTCCACCCTCAAAACTTCCCCACTACGACCAACGAGAGGCTTTAAGAAATTCTATAGGTATAAAAGCCCCGGAAAATCTATCGAGATTTAACACAGCGCTAAATCTCAACACGGCTGGTCATTAATGGCATCAAGACTCCAAATCCAAGGCTTCAGCGAAACAAGCCTGCCCGCGATTTCGCTTTTATGACCTCTTAATCAGATCAGATATGTAATTAGTTATAATATTAATCTTCAGAATCATACACGTGTATAGTTACTTTCTACCAGTATAATAGGATACGGATTTACTTTTCAATGTTCATAGAACAGAATAACATAATTTGCTTATAATCACTGAATAACTTTCTATTCATATGGCTGTGCTGATCAGCTTCTGTTACTCAATTAGAATGAATAAAGGGAAATAGTAACAGAGCGTTATTAGTTTAGAGAAAGAGGTAAATACACACCCACAATTATACGTATGTGTAATAAAAGTATTACAATAATTATAATATTCCATATTTTTATATCTAACATATTCTTCCTTTTCATCAATACATTCTTCCAAAATAATTTTCTTTATAGATTACAGTGGATATTGTCCTGATCACAGAGCCTTTATGTGCCATAACCATCAACGGAAATGCATTCCTTTGAATTGGATATGTGATGGAATTCTAGATTGCTACGACGGTGCAGATGAAAATGATTGCAGTATGTATTTTACCTCGTATATACCGTCAGACTTTTTAAAATAAGGTCTTTAACACGTGTATTTTTATGGTTCTATAGATTAGTAATTGCTTTTAAAATCAAGAATGGATAGCGTTGTGCTAGTCACTATCAATAGAAAGTTGTCAATGTAAAGGACCACGTGTCATACGTCAAAGTATACTGCTACATATACGATAGAATAACGTAAAGTTTTGATTATTTACAAAGAAATATTCGAGATAACCTGGATAAAAGTTATTCAATATATTAATAGATTCATATATACATAGTATTGTAATTTAAGATATTATTAAGGAAAAGGTAAAATACTGGCTGTGTGAAAAAAATATTTAATACGGTTATGTGCAGCTAATTACAGAATTCTCTCGAGTGGGAACTAAACAGGGACTGAGGCTCTTTGCGGGGCATCGACCTCCAACGGCTTCTCATCGGCGACTCTCCCTAATCCCATCACAACCTGCTGAAATATTTAAGCAATCAAGAACTGTTGACATCTTGGAGATCACATGTGGCTCGAGTAGTCCAGATGCAGGAAACAATCTGTTATTTTTCAGTTCGAAAAGAGAAAAATAGGGGTCGTTAGCTGGAGAGAAACGCCACATCATGGTATGGGTGTCAACGTCGGATGTTCGACCAACAAACATAAGGAAATACCGAATCAAGTAATAGAGACTAGGAATGTGGATACGCCACAGATGTTACATCTGAAATACTTGCCAAATCTCCTGATTTTCGAAAATTGCTTAAGAATAAAAACCGTACAATTTGGCCCCTTAGAGAAAAGTCTGATTATATGGAAATTTTTAGCGAGACATATAGTAAAGAAACTAAGGCTTATTCATTGGATGCAAATATATATTAAAAATGTGATATATATTTATGCATATAAAACTAAGAACAATTTCATTTCCTCAAAGTGAAAAATAACTGCTATAATGCGGCTTTTTTCGTATCATTTATTTAAAATAATTTTCAATTATTTTTTTTCATTATCATCAAAACATTACAATATCGTAAGACCAAATACAATTTATTTACCGGTACTTTTCTACATATGCATAAATTAATTTATTTTATTCCATTTTTAATATAGTATCCATTAAAATCTCTACAATTAATAAATAAAAATTAATACAAATAAATATCTTATTAATGTTGACATTTTCTTTAATTAATGACGAATAATTTTAGATCATGTACTCGGGATAAAAGTAATTTTAATTTTCATCTAATGCAAAATTTAATATTAAGCTAATATTAGCTTAAGTCTTATCTTTATATAAATGTTCAATGAATTCTTATTAAGTGCATATGATGTGTGTGGCATCATATAGAAAATATAAATTAATGGAGGGTGATAGTTGTTTCCTAATTGTTGACATGTTAAATAAATGGTAAATTTTAAGAAAAATGACTGAAATATGACCTTGTTAATAGATAATCAATACATTTTACAATACATTTAAATATTTAACGTGACTGCTATATGTAAGATGAGATAAATAATTTGTAGCTATTAAATTAATTGATAAAAAGTATAAACCAGGAATAACTTCAAGGATAAAAGACGGTTGTCCATGACTATAAACACTCTACAATTTTTACTTATCTCAGAAAGTAGTTAAAAGTATATAAAATATTTTGAAACGAAAAATATAGTTTTTTAAGGAACATGTAAGAGTTTGCCCCACTTTTCTTTAAACACTTATGATGACTAAAGTTCCAGTCGAGATACTAAATTTGAAAATATCAGTTGGTCCCAAAATATGAGATAATTCTTCTACGAATGTTTAAGAAAATAAAAGCATAAAAATAAAAACCTTATACAACTTGGAAGAATTTTAATTCATTCACGGTAAGAAAAATCGATTTCATTGTAGTAAAATATCGTAAAAAATGGGCACTGAAATTTTATATTTCGTCCAAATTTGTGGATTGTTGTCAGTCTCAAACAAATTCCAGCAAAAAAACTGAAAACTATCCAAATGCTTGTATCGTTTTTTAACGGATAATTAAAAGTGAATACTATTTATACATTCGCAGAATTTTCAGGATTTATAAAATTAAAAAAAATATGCATTCAATGGTTTTTGCATAATTTATGAAAGAGTTTACCTCGTGCTGAAAATGTATTGACAGATTTTTAAAGCGAGTTTTAAAAATGAGGTTTAGAATTTAATTTTTTCTTACAGACAGATATGTTTACATCTATGTATATCAACACGATTTATTATACTACTATACGTGCTATTTATACTCGCTGGTGATATAATCTATTTTTATTTTGCTAAGCTCTAGAAATTAGTCAAAATAAAGTTTATTTATTGAAATTGAAGACATTCTTTTTCTTTTATAGATGATAAAAAGGGAAATTTTAACGTAAAACAAGAATTCATCTTTAAGAGCATGGTTTCCGCCCAGAATTGGATTCGTCTATTGAGAAAGAGCGAATATTCTGTACGCAGATGGGGCTCCGATGTGGAAAGAATCGCTGTGGCCTTATTTCTGTCCAATGAAACTGTTTTTATTGAAAATGATGCAGTGAGAAATGAGTTTGCTTACGAATCGAGTTTAAGTCTTCTCTCTCGACTCGCATTGTAAGTACTATTACATTTATTTTGAAATTTCTTACCGAAAATGCGAAGTGTTATAATTGAAAATGAATGAAATTCGAAATGTGATTCGTGGTCGCAGTAGCCTTGTGGTCATAATCGCTGACTCGGGGTAGGCGGTTTTCGATGAGTCGTGGGTTCGAGCTTCGATTGTACTAAAAAAGATACCTGTATCGTTGAGCTGATGCGCGTTAAGTGAGTATATCGCCGCCCTAAGTGCTCCCATTGTCGAGGTTTGGAAGTTCGGAGAGGGAGAGTAAACCTCAGGTGTTTTCCTCGTCACTTGACCGACGCTCAAATTTATGATATATGTTGCTTTTCTCCCTCGTGTTGCTCTAAGTGCGACCTTAAAAAATAATCAAAACAGTTTTAGGGAAAAAAATTCAGATAAAATTTACAATTTATGGATCACGTATAAAAGATAAGTTTCAATGAATTGGGAGTGAAAAGTATTTCTCGACTTTTAATACAGTGATTCTTTAAATACACTTTTATTTCCTTTCAACTTTGATACTAAACCTGCTATTAACTTTTAATATGATTCAAATGCTGGTATATAAAGCAATCTGAGATACTCAGCATTTAGGAAGATATTATAATATTTAAGGTGTTCAACTTAGAAACTTTCTTAGTATAATATTGTTGCACCAACTGTTGTCTTTCAACTACAAAATGTGGCGCAAATTATGACACTGATCTTTGGATTGAAATAAACTACTTTACAACCAATTATTTTCATTAAGCTACCTCAAATTCAAATGTATTATGAAATACAATTATATAATTCAATCAAATTAGTGTACGGTCTGAAGAAAAGATTGCAGATTTCACTAGAGTTCATTGCGTTGTGTAACTCAACCAAATCTAAGATTTACTTCAGATAACAAATAATGGACAGAGATGGTTCTTTTGGTGCTATTTAAACCCGCATCTAAACACGTTGAAGAAGCAATGCTTAAGAAAGAATTTTGCAAGCTGTGATGAGTTTTTTCGAGAAGAAGAATTCCTATTGGTTGGCAATTTGGCTGCAATTGGCTAATGGAGAACGAGGCATAGGAAGGGAGACCTTTCGTAGAGTCCAGAGATGAAGAAAATTTGAAAGCACTTGGTTTGGTGGTGGGTCTTATTGACTACCCAAAAATAATTCTGGTTTAGAATTAATTTTTAAAGTCGAAGTTTTAGAAAAAAGATTTAATTTTTTTTTTAATTAAATGTGGCCGTTTCGATTTGAGTGTCACGTACAGCTTCGCAAACTCACTTAAGCACGCCAACAGAACGAGAACTACTCCAATATGGCTACGGTGTTGACAGTAATATTTTATTATCTTTTTTGCATGTAATGTATATCTAGTACTCGAGTGCGTGTTAAAAGAGAACAGAGACGTAGTGGGTCATGTCGAGAAGACGAAAGTACAATGTAACACAAAAATAATATAATTATTTCAATACCAATTTATAAATGAAACTTTCCTAAATATATTTTATTTTTCTACCTAATCGAAAGAATAGCTGATCATTTTAATGTGGTGTATTATGCGACTTGGATTTCGAACCACAATTAACTGGGTTAGTGAATAACTTATTAGTGGATTATATACACACAGAATAATAAAAACATCGAAAAAATATTGCACTCGAACCTGAGAATATGCAAATCCTTAAGATGGAACATTGGAAGTGACATAAAAGAAAAGCTAAGTATTACAAGAGAAAGGTTATAGATTAAAAAATTTAACCAAGGGAAGAAAGTGAAAGGAAATCACAGAGAATATCGAAACCGAGGCTAACTACTATAAGTTAACGATTTAACTTCTGAGCCGCTCTCTGCCTTTTTTAGTATGGCCAGATGAGGATTTGAACAAACTAAACGTTTCATCGTAGCTCGAGAACCAAGAACTTCGAAATTCCCAAACAAGCACTTGGGGCTTTATTTGGTCACCAAATCATCCAAAACATTGCCATGTTTGGATCACATTAAAAATCGCAATGCTATGTATAACCATGTATCCATTGCGTATAATATTTTTTCATGCCATTGGATAATATAGAGATATATTTAAGACATTAGAAATATGTGGCGGTCACGAAGCGGCAGCGCAGATTCGAACCCTGGTCCAAGGGATCCGAAGGCGACGGGCCTACCAACCAGGCCGAAAAGATATCCCCTCGGGCTGGTTGAGTAAGGCCTTTTAATCAGTGGCGCTGATGTAGAAGGAAGTCGCTACACACTCCCCCTCCAGTATCATCGCAGCGTGATGATACGGAATGGAGATAAACGTGCGCCAATTTATTCAGAAGGTCTTTTTTTCAGAAGGCGCCGAAACGTGCGCCATTTTGTTCAGAAGGTCTTTTTGTCAGAAGGCGCCGAAACGTGCGCCATTTTGTTCAGAAGGTCTTTTTGTCAGAAGGCGCCGAAACGTGCGCCATTTTGTTCAGAAGGCGCCGAAACGTGCGCCAGAACCGGAATATCACTAGTTGCGCTTGTCTTAGACACACAGAGACAAGTGTTTTTGCATCGGAACATATGCAAACAGTGCTTTTGCATCGGAACATATGCAAACAGTAGGTATAGGCCGTGCTGCCACCTAGTGCTCAAGCCCAGAGTCACCACTAACGGTGATCGTCGGGCATAAGCAATCAGTAGGTACAGGCAGTCGTGCTGCCATCTAGTGATCACGTCCGGGGTCACCAATTGTGGCGGTCGCGAAACGGCAGCGTAGATTCGAACCCTGGTCCAAGGGATCCGAAGTCGACGGGCCTACCAACCAAGCCGAAAAGATATCTCCTCGGGCTGGTTGAGTAAGGCCTTTTAATCAGTGGCGCTGATGTAGAAGAAAGTCGCTACAAATATACCATTCTTTATTTGCAAAAATACTGCATGACATTTTAACTGTATTTGTAGTTTCGTGAGTATAACTGTTGCTTTTCCAGGAAAAAAATTGAAGACGTGTCCAGTACAGAATTAGCTTCTTATGTAAACGCTTTCATAGTTACCTGTATAGACCCCAGGAAATTCTATGTCATCGACTTGGTGAGAGAGTTACGAAAGCGCGCAGACGCTACGAACTACACCAATCCATATGTCATGTTAGCCCTTTGCAATGCTGGAGAAAGAATCACCGTACAAGATACTGAAAAACTTATTTCTGTATTCTGGAGAGCTAGCAGAGAATTTTGGAAGGGTGAGTTCTCGAATTCGATAAATATCTTCAAGGTTTTCGTATAAAGAACGATAAAAAAGATAACTGTTTTAAAACAGTACAGTATTGAATTTCTACCGAGAGTTTTTAAATGGCTACCTGTTTTTGCAATGTATTGTAATAAAAAATTTACTACATAAATTATTTTCAATCCTGTGTCTGTTTTAAATCTCAACAAAAAATAATGAGATATTTAATGCTTTAAAAATAGTATTTTTTATTAAATTACTTTCTTGAGAAAAGCTGAATTTCAATTTATGTGAATTTTTTATATATTTTATAATTTCTCTGGTGTAATTAAACCTCCTTTTTGGTTATTTAACCACAAAAATTATATTATATATATAAAAAAATCACAAAGACTTATGTAAAAAGAATTTCAGTTTTTCTTCAAGAAAATAGCTTTATAAAAATTACAAAAATATTTATATTGCTCTAATGGCCTCATTATTTTTTGTTGAAACGGGAAAAAAAAACCCAGATTGAAATTAATTTTCACTCAACATGATTATAGTCGCGTTGTTCACAACGGTGGGCAAAAAAACGAAATAGTTTTAAAAAGGATGATGTATGAATGTAACTGAAACTCATCGTTCTAAAAATACCTTTCTGATTAGGAGTAGCTACCACCATTATCTAATCCTCAATAAAAAAAAATTCTCATTCATTAATATTTTAACCTGTTCTCTTAGATGTCCAAGCTCTTGCAGTTCTGGCTTTAGCCTGTGCCTCAAAGCAGCCGCACAAAGTCCTAGACATGGAAGAAATCAGTGAGCTCACGATGGAATTGAAGAAAATGCAATATCGAAACGGAACTGTTGAGAATATCAAAACAACGGCTCTCGTGATGCAAGTAAGATTATTCAAGTGCAAATTAATGTTTCGGTGTATCAAATTTCTTATAACAGATGTTGAGAGATGAATCTCACTCAAAATGCAGGAAATGCTATCTAGAATAAGTCATTCTCAAAAGTTGAAGATCATATTAGAGAAGACAATTTTTCCACTGCGGGATAAGGTTTCATAAGGAGATTTTTATAAAGTTTTATTTTATGATCAATACTTCTCATGATATGTATATCGAATGAGTGGCCACGTTAGCCTAGAGGTTATGGTAGCTAAATTGTGGCATACGTTTCGTCGAATTGTGACCTCGAATCTTGATGCCTCTTAAGACCCGCCGTGAAGCGGGTGTGATGCACGTTACATCTAGTTCTCCCTTTTGCATTTTGTGAAAGTTTGGATTCGAAGGTGTCGTTCTCGTCACTTTACGGAGGCTCTAAATTAAGATGACTGTCGCCAAAAGGCTTCATGTTGCTTCTCATTGCGATGTTAATAAATTTAATGTTAATTTATTGACGAATTAATTGAACGTTAATAAATTGAATGTTAATTTATTGACGAATTAATTGAATGTTAATAAATTGAATGTTAATTTATTGACGAATTAATTGAATGTTAATTAATTGAATTGTTATTGACGTTAATTTATTGAATGAATTAGAAAATAAAAAGTTCATTCCTATTTTCAGATGGGATTCCAAATTATCATTTAATTTAAGCGATCATGTACTTTAAAATATGATAAATTCAACCTTCCCAGGTTTGTAAATTTTTAGGAAAGAATTCCAACTTGGCTTATGGGGGCCATAAAAGTTCTTCAAAATCCCTTTATCTAATACCACTTGACCTGGAGAAATCCTCTCTATATAAGTGCAAAGACAAGACAAAATTCTCTTTTTCTGCTATAATTGCGGTGGTGAATCTATGAGGCAGGCCGCCCCCACGTGATTGGGGATTGATTCCTTTTTTTTTTTTTTTTGCGCATTTCGTTACAATCCTAAGTTTCAAACACATTTTATGTAATATTAGAAGTTTTAGAATCTATTTTTATATGTTAATTAAATTTTTTAATCAATATAATGTACAGAAATTATTTTGCGTGAATTTTATTTCAAGAAAAGCTTTAAGAAAATATTATTTTAGAAGCGTAATCTATATGTAATTAAATTTGACGTTTCTGCAAATCGTTCTAATTTAACCTAACACAATGTTCATATATTTAATCTTATAATCAAGAGGAAAATACAATAAATTAAATTTCTTATACAGGCATTGTTTGCTTCTGAAACCGAAGCCGATGAAGACCACTTTGACGAAGAGAAAGCCCTAAAGCAAATTCTACTTGCACAAAAAGATGATGGCTCTTTCGGAAACTTCATGAACACTTATTATGTTCTACCAGTGCTGAATTACAGGAGTCTGGTTAACATAAGTTCTTCTCATTGCAAGACTCCATTGATAAACGGTACGTGTTTAAAACTTTCCATATCTAAATGAACTTTAATTAATAAATACTCAGTGCATATGTAAACGTAAATTATGTATATTTGGACTTTTAAATGAAATTTCACGATTAATGACAATAAAAGAATGAAAGTTTCTGATGTGAGTAATAACCTACAACTGGTAAAATATTTATTTATGAGCGGCATGACATTAACACTAATTAATTCTAAAGCAATATAATTTTTCAATATCCTTTGAACAGGAAATAATAACGTGATTAGAAAACGTTTTCTATTACATTCAATATTTTTTCTAGTTTTGAAATTTTAATTTTAGATTTAAAAAAAAGGAAATGGATATTACTTTTTTTAATTATGAGATCAAAGAGTTTAAATCCTCAAAAATGCATTCCACGACCAACGACTCACAGAAAATGAGTTTAATTTATGTTTCTTTTATTTCCATCTAGTTATGAATAATAAGGCTTATGATTGCCATCTGAAATGCAGTTTTTCTAAATAATATTACCTCGTAGAAGTAGTCTTTAAATTTGTAAATCTTATGATTATGACTGTCCTTATATTATGTAATTTTGACTATGACTATACTTATTTACAATAAATAATATCACAAATGCATTGCGCGTAAGTAAAATTATTTTTTTTATAGTTAAATACGTCAAAACGAATAAATAAAATTCTACGTGAATATAACCGCAAAGTTATTGTACAGTTTAAAAATAAAGAAAGCAAACTTTTAATTTAATACTCCTATATTTTTGCGAATCGTACAAAATCAATAATCTTACCAATAGCTAACAAATTTGGGTACAGACAAAATTTATCACAGTACATTATAAACACTATGAACGCTATACCGATCTTCTAAACAACAAACAAGTTGAAGGGATTAAATATCAAATGCTCATGTCGTCACGTCTATGAATTATTCAAGGAAAATATTTAAAAAATTGAAACAGACTTACCAATTTATTTGTTGCATGATGATGGTAAATAACGGCCTGGTAAGTCCATTTCAAAATTCAAAATTGAAATTTATATTCTTATTTTGATTTAAATACTTAAAACGTTTTATTTAAATTTATACAAATGTATGTATATTTGTTTAGGTCGAATCTTACAACCCAATTATTAAATGTCTTCCACTTGTTCAATTACTTTGAAATTGTGCATAGTTACTCATACAGTTTCGACAACAATAGTAATCTAATGGCAGCAAGATACTACTGGTAGAATAAGCCAGGTCAGCCTGCTTACAACTAAACATTTCACGATCAGCGGTGGCTTAGGTCACATAACCAAACAATTTTAAAAACTGTACAGACACCAAGAAAAGTGGATCCCCCTCTCCCAGATTCTCACAAGAGCTGAATTTTTTTGTATCAATGTTAATGTCTGAAAGGGAACTGAAATATAATGTAAATGGAATAATAAATTAACTTTATGAACAAGCTTAATTTTTTTTTTCTAATCATGGATTCCGATGATTTTCACTCACCTGATTACTTACCTTAAAGTATCTTACATTTCAAATTTCGAACTATTGAAAGTTTCTTGGTAATGTGGCAAAAAAAAGGGACACGTGATTCCAGACAAGTATCTCCAGAGCGTTTGACGTAAATTACCTTTTATTTAACAATTTTTAAGTATTTTGAAACATGCCAGGGAAAATATACTTTTTTTTAAATTCAAAAATCGTAAGAACACTAAAATGAATAACATTATTATTAAAAAAAATGAGTTATTCAATAAAGTTATAAAACAAATTAAACTGTAACATAAAACGTTTCTTCTATATATTTTGATTCCTAATATGATATATTACTTAAGCTCAAATGTTCTCGCAATCCCTTTCTTTAGTTTCGGATATATTCAATTTTGAAATTACAATCAGACATCGCGGAATTCTAAGAGATCGTATACTGTATATTTCTTAACTATGGGTTCAGTAATTAAGTGGTTAAAACTATACTGGTATATATATATATATATATATATATATACTGAAAATTTATGAAAGAAAAATTTAAAATATTTAAAAAGACAAAAATCCAGAAAGAACCCAGCAAGTCAAAAAGCAATATCGGGCTGAGGACCGATTAAGCGGGGTTAAACTAGTTTAATGGTACCAACCTTCCCCCTTTGCGACTTGGTAGGCTGAATTAGGAAATCCAAATTGCAAAACAGTTCATGATTAAAAGATGCAAACAAATTCAGCGATAAAATCTACAAAAATAAAATCTATAATTCCTGGTAGGCTGAATTGGGAAATCCAAATTACAAAAGAGTTCAATGATTAAAAAATGCAAAACATTTCAACGATAAAATTTACAAAATAAAAACTATCATTCTAAAAATTATCAACAGATCAAAATATAAAAATTACTTACGAAATTCAAAGAAATGAAGATTCAAATATGTGAGTAGTAAGACGGAATTTTCTTTAAGCTTCAAGATGTATATCACATACTCAAAATGAAAAAATAATATAACACATCATCACCATATAAATTGAAAAAAGATTTAAATCATTGTTTGATTGGTAATAAAATGTAAAAGGATGCAAACAATTGGTTGGTAATAAGTTGTATGGTAAAGGAGTATAACGGTCCAGAGAGTGAGTAAAAATGTAAGCTGTGTAAATGTAAATAAATAGATTCTTCACGGCTAGACCACAAACAAGCCGACTTTGTGGACCTATTGTTGTGTGGTGGATTAGAAATTGGATCACGATTCGCAAAGATGTTTAATATATTTGTGATGTATATAAGTATTTAAGAAATTTATTGGATAATCATGATCCAAACAGTTGTTGAAGAATTTTTTAATGTTATTAAATTTGTCTATTTTATGTGTGGTTAATTTGTTATTACGTAATAAAAAGCCCAATAAAATATTCCTATAAATGGATCTGTGTAGATTACTGTTCCAAAAAGGTATTTTAATTACATAGAATTTAAATCTCTCTCTTTTATCAAAAATATTACTAATAAGTCTATTGTCAACTATTTGCAAATCGAGATCTAAAAATTTTACTGTATTTGAATTAAGATTAGTTTTTAATAATTTGAGGTAATTAGGGTAAAATGAAATATTTGGTTTAAAATCCTCAGTTTTACCTAAAATAATTAGATCATCTATGTAACGAAAAAGAAAGTAAGAATCATTGTCAATCTGTTTTAATTCATAAAAATGTAAATAAAAATTGGCCAGACAATTACTAGCTGGACCTCCCTGAGGGAGACCCTGAATTTGTTTATAGAGATTCTGACCAAAAATTATAAAATTCTCTTGTAATACAAGTTTAACGAGAGTATTGAATTTTTCCTGTTTTATTGTTTGATTTAAATGATATTTATTGTATAAAATTGCAAGAACCTTAATTAAATCTTGAATATCTATTGAGTTAAAAAGGTCTTCAAAATCATATCTATGCACAGAGAATACCTCTTGTTACTTCATGTATTTGACAATTTCAAAACTATTTTTAATAATAGCGGTATTTTCAATAGATTTTTGAAGAATGGATTGAAGAAGTTTGCCAGATTTAGTGATATATTTGTTATATCCATTCGTAATACTTCGAAATTTTACAGGATTTTTGTGAAATTTTGGCGTTAAGAAAATGTAAGGAAATTTAATGTTTGTAAAGTGTAAACCCACCTTCTTATTGAATGCCAAAAGACGATTATTTATTTCTCTGTTACTATATTTATATCTGTTATATATATATATATATATATATATATGACAGGTTGATAATGAGATTGTGTAAGTAATTATTATCATCGTTATTGTTGCAATAAAATTGTACCAATATCTTTAGAAAAGAGAAACACAAATTTACTTCAATCGTGATTGCTTACGATAACATGGAAAAAAAAAAAAAAAAAAAAAAAAAAAAAAAAAGGACGCACACAGATATATATATATATATGTGTGTGTGTGTGTGTATGTGTGTGTAAATAAATACTTAATCATTGGGAGAAAGAGCATAATTTGACATTCCTTTTAAAGTTTTATGATACAAGTCGTATAAATATTGATTGTGTTATGATGCATATTAACATTAAGCGTAAATTCAATCAAATCGCTACTTTTTCCCTTCCAGAGACAGAAGCTCTCAAAGAGCTCATGAACCAAGTTGGAGAGAAATGGAGCATTAAGTTTTCCTTGTGGATTGGCAACAATAGAACGATCGAAAGAACTCTTACTCTGAATGTTCCAGCGAATATTTCTTTCTACAGAATCATGGAATTTGCCGCAAATGTCGATAAGAAATACAGGTAATTTTTTTTTTTCAATGTATAAATTTTCATGGCAGTCAATTTAAAATAATGAATCGTTTTCTATTTTCTTCGGTACTATAATACCTCCATTTGCATTCGTTTAAAATTTCACTCGGGAGCATTTTAATGGTAAATTAATTTTTATAAAGTCTTTAAAAATATTACCTGTGCAAATAACTCAGTTACTAAATCTTTGTCGTTCTCTGCTAATTTTGAACATTGCGAATCAATCAGAAATTGTGTTTAGTATGATATTTGCGTTCCATTTATTCTTTAGAAGATATTTTACTAATTATGAACGAGCATTCTTAGAAGCAGCACGAGGTTTTTGGCGACGAACCTCGTAATTTTGAACCTTTTTCAAGTGACAATGACGACACAGTTCGCACTTCTTTCTCCAAACTTCACACCACTCTCTTAAAACTATGTCCTTCTCGATGGATTTAACGTACATATGCATACAGATTTCACGCAACCGCTTTACACCGCCAGTTTAAAGTGCCATTAAGGTTCGAACCCAGGATTAAAAGGAAAGAACGTCAGCTTTGTGTCCATGATAACTACGGTACTCCGGACTCAAAATTTTATTTGGGATAGAAATCATGAAAACTTCGAAGAAAGATTTAAATTAAGAATAAAAATATGAATATTATATGCAGAAAATTAAAAATCACAAGGCGAAATCTGCTTTTATATCTTTTAAAGGGAATCCGAAACTATAACAAAACCGAACAATATGGCAAGAATCTATCAATAAAGAGAACATATATTTAGTGGAAGAGATTTAAAACACATAAATAAAGTAAAAAAATATTATAAATAAAAATATGTATCATGACTAAGTGAATTTAAAAAGATTTATAATCGAAATAATTTATTTTTCAAGTATTAATAGGTCCGTTTTGTTTGTGTGATTATCATATGTATTTAAGAAATTCTCTACAGTCTTTCGTTTGGATAAACGTCTTTCTTCCTTTAAATACACTTGATGATAATGTACTACAGATCTTTAGATTCTAAACCATGCTCAAATGACGAGAATGATATCGTAGAGGGAATATTATTATTGGGGTGCATAACCCTCACGGGTTTAAATCCCCAGTTTTAGTAGAAGTTTATAGATGATCCAGATTGGTATTACGCTTGCCCAGGAGTATAAATAAAAATACTGTAAATGACTTAGATTACATGAAAAAAGGGGAAATTGAGAGTAATGCTTGGTTATTAATTAAAAAAAATTAAGAGTTAGAATTTTTATTCTCTTATTAAGAACAAAATTCAGATTTATTTAGAGATATGATCATTTTTTTAAAAATACTTTAATAATAAAGATATTTTTTATTTTATGGAGGTTTTAGTAAAATAACTGATGTTGTTAATGATGAGTGATGAAAAAAAATTCTTTATTTTCATGAGTTCTTGATTAATTACTAGGGATTGAGATGATGCTATTTTATGAAATTGTAATAGATTAAGATTTTATAGAGGTTGCGTTTGTAGATCTTTCCTGTCTTATTCCTCCAGTCTGGTTAGATTGTAGAATCAGTGGCTTTTCTCGCGTAGGCTATTGGTTGCTGGGTTGCTCCTATTGGCTGCTGTGGATACATGTCATTTTGATGTATATATTTTTTAAGATTTCAGTGAAAAAATTTGTAATGATGATTTTGAAGTGGGAAAGGGGGGTTAGATTAATCCAGTAGAATTTCTCGAGGTCTGTGTAGTAGATGGTTATTTCTGATTGGTGTGTACTTTTCAATTGCTTATATGGTTCTATTGGTGGAGCTGTAGATTTTTCGGAAGAATTTTCTTGATAATTTTTTAATGAAGGTTTTGAGAGGTGCGTATTTTATTGAATTTCTGTTATCTGTGTTTCTCATATACCAGCTTGCTTTAAGTATTGTACGGATTATCTTTGACTGGGATTTTTCTAGTGAATCAAGGGTTATTTTTTCACAGTGAGACCAGACTAAACAGGTATAAGTGAGGATATGTCTAATTATCAGTGTATAGATAAGCAGTTTATTACATATACTTAATGTAGAATTGCACGCCATAAGGGAATAGATTTCATTTACTGAAATTTTATATTGCTTTTTAATTAGTGTTGTTTGAAAGTGAGTTTTTTTTATCTAATGTTACTCCAACGTATTTAGTGGACCAGGACGAGAGAATTTCGTTATTATCTAAATAAATGTCAGGATCTATTTTACTTTGATTTCTGAAAAAGAAGACGACCTCTGTCTTGGAAATATTCAGGGCTATTTTCCAAGTAGAGTACCATTCTTCTAGTTCCTTGAAGTGGTTGTTTAGTGCGTGGCCTATATTGTTTCGGAAGTAGGGTCGGGCTAGTCACAGTGCCTTCTGCGTACATGCAGAGAGTTGTGTTGGGGTGTCGTGGTACATCGTTCACGAAATAATTGAAATGGGACCCAGATAAAATTCCGCCTTGCGGGACTCCAGCTTCAATATTTCTGGGTGAAGAGTAGGTTCCATTAACAGCGACTGAGAATGTTCTATTTTTTATGTAAGAGTTTATTAAATTAATTAGGTGGGGTGTTAAATTTAATCAATTTATAGAGAAGGTCTGTATACCAAACTCGATTAAAGACTTTATGAATGTAGAGGAAAACCGCTCCTGAGTGTTATCTTTCGTAGAATCCAATTTTAATTTGAGTTTCACAACTCTGAGTAGTTAGTGTGATGTGGAGAGCTCAGGCACGAAGCCATGTTGCTCGTGAATCAAGATATCATTCTCTTGTATGTAGTGGCTTTGTCTATTGTGGAGGATTGTCTCTGCTATTTTGCTGAGAAATGGTAAGAGAGATGGGTATATAGTATTCAGGCCTGGTAGGTTCTTTCCCCGGTTTTCTTATGGAGGTTTTCAAGGAATTCGGAAAGTGACCGCGGTCTTGCATGTTTTCAATAATATTGCGTAGTTGGAAGATGCAGAGGTGAGGGTGATTTTTAATCATTTTGTTGGTGATGCCATCTCTTCCCGGTGCTTTTTTAATTTTGAGGGTTTTTATGTAGTTTGCTATTTCAGAGGCGAGTGGATGGGGGGGGGGGTTGGAAGTTGTTTTCATTTGCGAAATATTCGTGAATGAGAAGTTTCACTGTCTTATCATGTATAGGTGTGTTTATATCATTTAATTTGAACTGATTCTGAAGTGTGTCAGCGAGTAATTCAGTTTTGTCTCTTTCCCTCAGGGCCATACTAGTAGTGCCGTTTAGGGCGGATACAGGAGGTCTTCTCTTTCTGCACGCTTTTGTCATACACTATAGGGTACCGTTTTCAGCGTTCAGATTTTCTAGAATTTCTTCCAATTCTTTATTTTTTTTGTAAGTGCACTTTGCGCCTAATTTCGTTTTGAATTCTGTTTAAGTTTTGTTTATCGGCAGGGAACCTTATGAATTGCAATATTTTTCTGGCTTTGTTCCTGTATCTAAATAATTTTTTGAGCTTTCAGCCGATAAAGGTCTGTTTGTTAGTTTTTATTGGTTTGAATGCATTTTTGTGTGCACTTAGAATGTTTTGTGTTAGTATGGTGACTTGAGTTTCAATATTCTCTCCGCTTTGTTCTTTGGGAAGTGTGAATGTTTTTGCTGTTGTTTCTAAGAGAAATTTTCTGAACATTACCCAGTTAGTATTTAGTTTCGTCGAAAGTAATTTGAATTTGTTTTTTGTTGCGAAGTGTAGAGAAACTGGGTTTTGGTCGCTACTCAGTTCTGGCAAGTAGTGTATGTGGTAGAACCAATCAAAACTCACCGTTAGTGCTATGTCGATGGTGGAGGCGGAGTTATGTCCGTAGCGTGTTGATGTGGATGAGGCTAAGATCTCTATGCCGGTCTGATCGGCAAAGTTTTTAAGGGCGTTACCTCTAGATATATTGTATGTACAGCCCCAGCTTGAGTGCTTTGCGTTAAGATCTCCACAAATTAATGAGGTCCGCCCTAGATTTAGGATAGTTTCTATGTCTAATTGTACATGTATGAATCTGACAAATGAAGGGATATACATGGAGGTAACGAGTATTGTATTTCCTTCTGTGGAGGTGAGTGCAACAATAGTTGATTTTGCACAGTTTGATGTGGGTGGTGGTATTTTGTAGTGTGGAAGAATCTTTTTAATTAAGATAGCACTGCATGTATACGGACGATTTGTTGTGGTAGGTCTATCATTACTGTGTGTGATGTAGTTCGGTATTGTAAATTTGAGCTTATACTTCTCTCTCTCCCTTCCCTGCCGTAACTTCCCTTTCAAACTTTTGAGTACTTTCATGTTAGTTTTATTTAACTTAAGGCTTTCTTTGTTCTCCCTATCGATGGGTTTTAGTAGCATGGGTGCTTTGTTGTATTTAAGCATCAAATGTTTTTAACACATACACACTTATACACACACACACACACACACACACATATATATATATATATATATATATATATTACCGGGTTCTATGACGACTTCGTACTATTTACAAATTCAGCGAGGGGGCTTGAAGTTCTTTCACTACTTTAATTCTTGAGTAGACGAGACGAAGGAATACTATTTATATAAAACTGCTCAATACAGGTGATTATGGATTAACTAGTTCATCGTAGCAAGATAGATGGCATCCCCATTTAATCGCATATCGGCCATGGGACTAATAAAGCGTTTTTTTCGCTTTTTTCTGTAATTTTGAAGCCCATAAGGTCATAAAATATATATTTGCATTCAAAATTTACGTTTGCTTAAAATATTTTCTTGGAAAGTGTATTGTTACCTTAAACTGTTTTATTACATTGAGTGAAACTTCTGTCCATTGTAATTGGCCCAATGTGTGTCCCAAGAGAACTTAGTACCATTAATACCAACCAAACCAAATTTCTTCCTTACGTATACAATGTTTTTCTAAAAGTCCATTAGAATTAAAGAAGCTTCTAACGGGTCATTTTTTGGTATGATAGATATATCAACAGCAAGTTTTTGTTTTGTATCCGATTATCATTTCACTTATTTAAATCATTTTCTCAGGAATGCAAAAAAAGCAGATTACTTTAGCGAAACTGCCTCAAGGATCTTCTGCTTGCCTATCAATTTCATTCCAAGACCATTATAACGATTTTATTTCATTCTGTTTCAGGTTCGAGTATAACGTGAGAAACGGGAAACCCTACATCTATTCCATATCGGAAATACAGGAGGATCCCGAGAACGGAATGATGTGGCTCTTGTTTACGACAACTTCCGATTCCGAAGGAGATGTAACGCAAATTATGAAAAGTGGGAAAATTCAGTTGCTTCAAACGCTTCCTTTTTTTTTATTTGCATATATTTACCAAAAAAAGCGTTTGTTTTTCGTTAGAATTTCCTTCGATTATTCAATAAAAGGGGGTGTGAAAACAAATAATAACCTCAATACCAAAATGAGTTTGGGTTTTTCCGTATTTAGTGAATTATTTTCGCCTCTTGCAACTGTGATTTCATAGATTAGCAGAATGAACAGTGATTTTAAGATATATAAGTATGCTGTACCGAGTTGAAACTGATTGCATGTACATTTATAATAAATAAAATGTAACAAAATATATCCAATAATTATTTATATTAATTATTTATTGTTAATTAAAATTAAAACATTCACTTGAAAGTAATCCAGCTCTTAAGTGTAAATAAATTCGTGGGATGGTTCTACTATTTTAATAATTCTACGACTATACTGAAATTATGAAAAACCTATTTTCAACCACATATTTCTAGACATTAAATTAAACATTATTTATCATGTATTTATTTCTTTATGATTTAATTTATTAAATACAAAATTATTAGTTATGTTACTTGATTCAAAGTTGTCTTTTTCACATGGATAGAACATTTTAAGCGAGGATTTTAAGGAAATATTTCTTGAGAATCATTAAATAGAAAAATAATCGTGATGGTGTGAAATGGATTTTGTTTTTGAAAAGCTAACGTAACAAATTTTATTTAACTCTTTTCATTACTTTCGTGTAAGTTCTGGGCACATCCTATCTAAGCATTTATCCTGGAGTGAAATATTTTGTTTTGGAAGAAATATATTTTATAACATGCGTTCATAGCCAACTAATTTAATGGGCAAAATAGGAAAAATAATTATTTTTTCAAATATTTTCTTTGTGTTTCGATTGCTTTCAATAGTAGAGGGGCATAAATAAAACGCAAAAATAATTTACGTACTTCCCAAACAAGAACATTTGATTTGATTACATTAAATTTCAAATTCGAGTATCTTATTTGGTAAACACTTTGTATTTTTCTTTATGCTCTAAATTAATGATCTAAATTTATAATTTCTTTTCGAGTTATTGATATCTCAATTTTTCGATATATTTTTGTAACGATATAAGAAAACATGCTATAATTTTTCGTTTTCGATTAACAATTGCAATATTTTGTAGGTCCTGCAGATGTTGTGCCTAAAAACAAGCAACATCTGGTGTTCTGGTATAAATGTGCCGCATGGACACAGTAACCGATGAAACACGAGAGGGCAAGAACTTCAATGCGCCTGCTTCGCTGTTAATATAGACATAATATTAAATGCTGTTATTTTATATGTAGATATGATATTAAATGCTGTTATTCAATATATAATATTAAATGCTGTTATTCAATATATAATATTAAATGCTGTTATTCTATATATAATATTAAATGCTGTTATTCTATATATAATATTAAATACTGTTATTCTATATATATAATATTAAATGCTGTTATTCTATATATAATATTAAATGCTGTTATTCTACATATAGACGCAATATTAAAGGCTTTTCGATTCTAATTTCATAGTTACTTTGTTACTACTTTTAGATATGTGTTTGCGTTTTGCTAGTAATAATAGAGAACAGGATACCAAGTTAAAACACAACATTAATGATGCTAGATAACACTCCAGAAGGTTTATATTTGTATTTTATATTTTTTGGATTTGATTATCAGTATATATAATTAGGAAGAGTAAATTTTAATAACCATACTTAATTTAAAATAACGCTAAAGAAACTTATATGAAATGTAGTTTCCACATATTACCCATTAGAAATTTACACAAAACCATCTGAAGCTACTTATGGTTTGAATATTACTTGTTTTGTAAAATCAATTACAACATTACTTGAGATTGAGTCTTATTTGACCAAGAAAACAATTTCTGTTACAAGATGAAAGTATATTATGAACATTTCCCCCGATTCAAAATCATCGTTTAAAGTACATTAAAAGAAATACAATTTTCTTACAGTTCTAAAACAATCATTGTTGAAAAGAAAAATTGAAAATTAAAGTTTGGTCTATATATTTTGTTGATTAGGAATGTATAAGAATAAGCAAAATACTTTTTTTTTTCAAGCTTATATTTAATAACGGACAAAAGGTATACAAATATTTTTTAATATGAAATAATATATAATTTATAGCACCTCGAGGTGCTTAATTGAAATAGCTAGGTAACTGTCGATAATTTAAACTCCATAGACATTTATATATGACACCAAATAAAATAATAATTTTTCAAGCTTTTATAAATTATATATAATATTATAATAATAAAAAATATTCACATGATATATTATATACTTAATTAAAATCTTGACTAAAATTATTTTAGTTATATTTATTTAACTCTTTTTAATAAGGATAGCTTTCGAGTGAGCTGTACACGTAAGCAAAACTTCAATTCATTTGGACCTTAAGAAAAGTCTTGGCCCCCTAACCTTCTTCCCCAAGTCGTGACTACTTGAGCATAACATATTAGAATTTAAAAATATATTAGGAAGCAATAGAAAATTGTGATTCAGCAATCAAATACGATCCTAAAATTTCTTTATATAAAAAACAAATGAACTTGAGTTAAAAGAACTATTGCCAAAAAATATTGTATTGTCTTCGAAGCTAAATTTGTATGCAGAATTCACAAACTGATCAAATTATAAGAAGTTGGTTAAGATTCAAGTACAGATTTTAATCTGGAAAGATATACAAATACATTTTTATGAAACTGTGCAACACTTCTTTTATAAGTGAAAATATACATTTGCAGAAATTTCTCCAAAAATGAAAGAAAGCTCAACCAATGACCCCTTGGTGATCTAGCTTGGTGATTTTAGTGAACAAAAGGAAAGTCTCCAAAAATTTTGAAATCTTTGCGAAAATTCGACTGGAAGGAAAGTTATGGACTTTACTAGAATTTTGACTTTTGACCTGGTCGGAGCAGCTGTAGGTAGTGGAGGGATACAAAGCGGGGAGAATCAATCGGGAAACCGATTGCTCGATATTGGTTGAGCGAGTCTTCCGAGAAATTATTGGTGTCGCGAGGCCGAGAGAAATTGTCAAGAAGTAAGCAGTATCTGCCTGTACTTTCGGAGTCTGCCTTCCAATGGGAGAATATTACTGGTGAGATTTGTCCGCAAAGCGTACTAGCTAGTGGTGAGCTGAACGATGCTAATACAATTGTTACAAAGGCCATTTTTGTTCATATATTTGAGTCGCTAATCTACACAAGTGTTGTGTTTCATGTTGTGCTGTTAATTTTTACAAAATTTGCTATCTGATTGCTCTAATCAGTGTTAGACTGATTTCCCTCATATACTCTGACATGAGAATTTTACAAAGATAGATCTCTTACAAATGAAATAAAAAGGGTTGATAAAAATAATGAGATATTCCCTAAAGGGAAAGTGCTACTTTTGCATTCAATGCTCCAGTTCTATATATATATATTTTTTTTTTGATATATGAAACAGAGTAAATATAAATTATATTTTAATTTGCTCTTCCAGCCTATATTCAAAAAATTAATTTTGCGTTTCAACCTGACGTAAAATAGATCGAAATTAATTCGGCAGAATGATCAATTTATTTGCTAAATGTAAATTGATAGTTTTATTACTTTCAAAATCTAGTAAGCAGTATTTACAACGTAAGCGTTCGTGATCAAGACCATGCTGGATAAGCGATTTTATGAGATTATCAAGCGTCAACATAATTTTACCTGGGATACCAATTATAAATCACATTAGATAAACTATACATAATTGACGCTTGTAAAACTTTGCGCAATTAGGTGTTATTTCGCCACATTCTGAATCTTTGTAGACGATATAAATATCTCTCTATGTGATTCGTCTCATTATAGACATTGCTGATTAAATTCAAAGTCTCCATTGAACGTTAATTTTATTGCATAGTCTTTTTATGATAAAAAGTCATAGAAAAAAATTAATAGTGTACGGCGATAGTTAAAACAAGTTAAGACGAGCTACTCTATTCACATGCTCACGAGTATTATTTTTATTAGCTCTTGAACATCTGCTAATCTTTCAGAAAATTTTACTGTGCTGTAAACTGTATGAACATAGTTTTAATATTACGTAAATATGACACATATTCTGTTAGAAAACAATAAACATTGTATTGAATCGAAAATTGACATTTACGATAGATAATGAGCAAAAATGGGAGTAGTTACATTGAATTAAAGATAGCTTTTTGTTGTATAGAAATAATGCTAAGAGTTAATCTTTGAAATTGTGTTTATGATTATTTAATGAAACGGTACACGTCAAAATGGTATAGTTTGAATCTATTATAAATAAAGTTTAACGTTTTTAAAGAAAGGAACCGTATCTATACTGCTAATAAAAGTTTTTAAACTGTACTAGAGATCTTCAACCTGGGTAACGCAGAGGTCTTGGATTCCATTGCACTTTGGAAGGGGTTCTACAGGTGATTTTTATCACCCTTGCCACAATTTGCTTAATCACAGCGCCAAAACGTGTGAAAGTACGGGACGTTTAAATAAAACGCTACTGTTGCACTCGGAAGTCCGCTGTTTATTTCATGAAAAAGTGTTGGGAGGATTTTGCAAATTAAGAAATGAAATAAGAATATTATCTCAAATCTAACCGTCTTAACACATACAGCGAAAAGGTCTTGGGGGAAAATTAGAAATCCCTATTGGATAAGTCATCAAGAATTTTCTGTTTCTTACCTAGAGAAGTTAGAGTGGCCTGCTTTAAACTTGCTACGGGCCATGACTATCTACAGAGCCACCTGTATAGAATTGGACTCACGAGCACAGATATTTATTCTCTTTCGACCATGGCGTGATCATGGCTGGAGAACACCTCGGTGTATGCCCTGCCGACCTCAATTTCTTAAACTCTCTTAACTCTTCATCTTTGTGTGTTATTGACAACGTTTCTTATGACTGCTTGTATTGTTCTTCACTGTATTGGGCTGCTCGTCGACTTATGACTGAAAGGTCGGATACAGAAATAGGATAATAAAAAAATCTAAACATGCACTTCATTTAGCTCAAAAGTTAAAGATGCAATTTGGATTCAGAATGTTGTGTACATAGATGATATTTTTACCTATTTCAATGAGCTCAACATATATTGCAAAGAACAAGTATCGCTTTTTTCATGGTACTAAGTAATATTGGCGCCATTCTCTTGAAATTGAAATTTTGGGTAGATTGCATTTTGAAAGATAGCATTGAATGCTTTACTAATTTTTGTATTTTAGTAGACAGTAACTCTGATCACGATAAAAATGTAAAAATTAGTTTGGTCTAATATATATTAGATCTACAAAAAAAGATTTCTTCAATATTTTCCTTTTCAAAAAGATAAATTATTTTTGATTTAAAATGCTTTTCAAAACTGTGACACCTCCAAACTCCGAATCAAAGAAAAAGAATATCAAATTAATATATCTATCGACATTTCATAAAAACTAATTTTTATTTATGTTGATATTATGCTTTTTTGGATTGACATTAGAAAAAAATGTCCTGAAATTGCCTAAAAATCTGTAAAACTTCTGTCATATGTTTCAATCTATGTAAGCAAAGAATCTCTCCCTTTGTACGCTGAGACAACAGTAAAGTACAGAATCAGATTGGATG
Organism: Nephila pilipes; assembly: GCA_019974015.1. NCBI lineage: Eukaryota > Metazoa > Arthropoda > Arachnida > Araneae > Nephilidae > Nephila > Nephila pilipes. The sequence continues at coordinate 481,777 of BMAW01057714.1, read as the reverse complement.
TTGAAGATGACATTATTGTGCAGAATTGAACAAATATTCAAGACGTAAAAGTACTTTGCAATTAAAAGCAGTCGAAGTCAATTCATTATTATTTTTTTAAATTTGTTGCGATTTAAAATATTGTAACATTTATTTTTTATAACATTCATATTTTGGAAAATGAATATATTTTAGAAAACAAAAAAAAAAAAAAAAAAAAATAGCTACCTTACCATTGATTATCTCATTAAGATGTTTGTATTGAGATTAAATAAAGATGTAGTAATAAAATTTTTGTAAATTTGAGTAGGATAATGCTTTGGTATCCTATTTTTTCTTCTATTTGTTCAAGTGGTTCATTCAAGGAAACGGTAAGCTGAATGGTTCCCCAAAGTTCAAATGGCTGAACTGAACCAAAGTTCAAATGGCTTAACTATAAAAACCGAGTTGATCGACATATATAAAATTTGGGCTCAACTTTGTTTCTGAATATCAGCAAAAGAGGGCGCCACGACCCTCGAATTTCTTTAAGTTTCAAATATATTTGCTGTCGAAAAGGATATGAAATTTATTTTTGTCGCATTTTCTTTTTTGCTTCTTTCATTACAATATTTTTGATATTAGAACTTGATTACAAGTCATTGCAAAATATATTAGTTTGTTACAAACATGTTCAATTATCAATTCACTGATTTCATTTGAAACATAATTCGATTCAAAAAAGAGATTTAATCGCTTGCGTAGTTCTTATTACAACTGGACAAAATTGGTCTGGATGTTCGTTACTATAATTCTATTAGATGAATTGAGTATACTTCATATAAAATATCAATAATTGAAACTGAATAATGGCTCGAAGGGAACTAAATTGTGATATGATGTGCTATCAGGGAATGTTTTTAGAAATGATAAATTGCCGTATGACATCAATTCTTACATTTCTCTCTATCTTTCATTCTGAAATAGGTAAGGAATAAATTCTGTGCCTTCCTATATTCATCTTCAAAAAATAGAATATACTTCGTGTTAAAAAGACAGGAAATTTTAATGTTGCGTGTAACAGAAAATAAACAGAATTTCTTAACGTAAGAAAGTGAGTAAACAAATGCCAACCATATGATACATTTTTCACCAAATTTTTAAATCTCTATTCTTACAAAATGTAAAACTTCACCTAAAAATGAATCGTATATTAATAATAACCCAATCTTAGAATGAAATTCCACATCCCATGACATTAATTTTGCTTTTTAGATTTTTAGGAATGTTTATCCTATTACCATAGGTGTATTGCAAAAGCTGCTGATATTCTTCATCCAAGGGTGAAACTGTTAAAAGGACACACACATGAAGAAAGATTTCAGTATAATGTTCAAAAATCGGAACGACTGAAGTGGAATGAGACAGCTGATAATACCTTCTAAGAAGCAAAAAAAAAATTTGCCCCGAAAAACTGTGAAGGCATCCTTTTCCTGGAGCATCTCCTAGCATATGGGTTGATGCATCTAATTTTACAGTAGGTGCTTCGTTAAAAACCTTTCCGAGGAAGAACGGGAACCGATTGCCTTCTACTTAATGGAATTCAGCAATAGTCGACACAAATTGTCAACTTATGACAGAGAACTATTCTCTATCTATTCGACTGCAAGAAAATATAAACATATGTTAATAACAAATGCGGTATAAAACATATATGAAATATAAACATCTTTAGATTTTATGTCGTAATACTTCCCAGATAATAAACATATGTTAGGATCCAAAAATATTGCAGAAGACTCACACACCCGCATAGAACTTAATTAACTTGCCAAATACTCTTTTCTGAATTTTACTGAACTTGCTAAATCTCAATAAAATGATTTGAAAACTCAAAGGCTTATAAAGGACAGAATTTCCTAACTTCAGCTTGAACAAGAACCTATCTAAAATTCAAATTCTTAATTATTATGTGACATTTGAAATTGCTTACTACGACCATTTTGTTTTTGAACCATTTCGAAGACTGAATTTTGAACAATTACGTAGCATTTTGAATCCGGGAATAGAAGCTACGACAAAACTAATTTACGTCAGATATATATGGCCGAATATAACATAATATACATGGCCAAATATAAACATAGAATGGAATGTAGCGAACCTTGCTAAAGATCTAAAGTTCAGCACTACACAAATACTCTGTTAAGGACATTTAGTTAGCATAATGTTCCTTTACGACATATACATATTACCATTGTTGGTTCGTCACCTTTAACCGACGATTGTATGGATTTATTGATAATAGATTATCCAGATGACTAGAACCTGTCGTCATTTTAGACGTATTAAACAAAAACATTTGTCGACCCAAAACCATTTAAAACTTGCATATCTCTCCTCGGATGTCCTTTGATAATCACATTAGATCAATGCCCGGAGTTTCAACTGTCTCTGAATCACGAATGTTCAAAAGTATTAGGTATAAACTGAATTCTTACAACAGCATATCATCCAGTAGCAAATGAAATTGTGGAGAGTTTGCATCACCACAAGTCTAACATTACAGCCATCAAAGAAGGCATTAAATCATCTTGTACCGAGCTGTTGTATGGAACAGCACTCCAAGTTCCTAGTGATATGTTTGAAACATCTGTTCTTCTACCATTCGATGACATCTTTGTTAATCTCTTTCGAAACTCAAATCGAGATATTAATCCATTAACAACGTCTACTTAGAGACAAACACAGTGTTACATAAATCATTCTTTAAATACTTGTTTGCACAATTTTTTTTGAAAGTTGACAGAGGGCAAATGACCTCATATAGGTCCTCAATATTGTCAGCCTCGCATAGATCCTTTTAAGGTTTTAAAACGCAAGGACAAAAACTTTCATCGATATTAATAGCTAGAAGCAGTTGCCTAGTGGTCATAGTCATATTGTATTAACTGTCTATACATATTATTTATTAACTGTATAATATTTCTTAAATTACATTTACTTAATTTTTCTTAAATTGTATTATTTTCTCTTAAAAGAATAACTGTAATATTACCATTACAGAATTGTAAATGCTTTTACTTTCTTTATTTTCATATATTTATGTACATTTCAAACACATGTATATTTTGTGTGTGTCGTTCCATCTTATTACCTTCTATTCACTGAGGTAGACTCTAGTAGTCAGTCTAGTTTGTATGAATATAAACAATCCGAAATTAATACGATCAAATGGGACGTCAAGAGCTGACGTAACTGCTTTGTGAATGAAACAAGTTTGGTGTTGAAAATTGATCGATTTTGTACTTTAGAGTGCAGTAGAAGTATTAAATAAAGAGTCGATTTCGGAAAAAATCTTCGTAAAGTATATTTAATTATTCAAACTATTATAAACTAATTACGTACAGCAATGATATTAACATTTGAAATGCAAAATTAATTAAACTTGTTTTAGAAATCTTGAAACTAGCAAGTTATTGATTAAATTATTTTTATTTTGACTCGAAAATTCTTCGCAATGTAGATTCATTTTTTTTTTCTTATTTTTTTTTTTTTTTTTTTTTTTTTTTTTGTTTTCAAAACTAAAAGATCTTTGGATCGTTGGGAATTCCGAAGTGTCAGTTTTAGTTTACTTACCTCTCTTTTCGGTAGATGGCACCACGAGCAATTGAACCCATTAAAACGTGGAATTTTAATTAATAATTAAGCTGATTTCGTATTTATTGTGCACAAATAAAAATGAACAGCTTATTCGTATTCTTTTTAGTATGTGACTGCTATCGACATTTTCACAGACATGACTGCAAAGTTTGAAGACGTGTTTTGGTTCCTGGAAGAAAAATACATTTTGAAACATTTTCATGTTATCGTAACAATAAAATTGAGATATTCAGAGAAGCAATAGCTTTTTCTCTCCTCAGATAAAATAAACAGAAAGCCATGTTTTGTGTTATTTTAGAGGTAACAAGTACCTTTAATTGTAAGCTTTTAAGTGAATAAAAAAATTACATGTATATATTGAAATTCTTAATTGCTTGCGAGTTTAAAGATGTTTTCAAACAGAAATTGTAACTTTAAATTGTAGGGGTATCGTAATGTTTTGATTATTACTGACAATAATCGTGTTAGAAAATTAATTTCTATATCTTATCCTTAAGACTTCTTTGCCTAGTCACCCTCCAGAGTAATAACTTTCTTCCAGTGTTTCTTGACCTTTCGAAAACCGTCATTGTAAAACTCAGCAGATTGCTGCTAAAACCATTGTTCTATTTCTTGGATGGGGTCACTTGTGTTATCAATTCTCCACTCCCGCAATGGATATTTCAGCTCTGGGATCAAGAAATTGGCTTGGAGTAAGATCGGGTGATTGAGAAATTTAAATTTACGTCGTTTTGATTTGATATCCACACCTTGAGGTGAGTGAGATGCTGCAATGTCGTCAATAGCACGGACGCCTTTGATGATCATGCTGCGCCGTTTCTTGATCAGAAAATCACACAATTAATTAAGGAGAGTGCAATAATAGGCCCCAATGGAGGCTTTACTCTTCTTCATATTGTCTGTTAAGGTCACTCCACAATGGTCCTAAGAACTGACAACGTGATCTTGCCTGATGATTTCTCCGCCTTAGCATTCTTGGAGGAATGTGATTCACTGGATTTTCACTTCTTGTTTATCTCTTTGGCAGATAGATCATATTGATATATCCAAGATTCATCCATAGTTAAGAGGTTACCGAAATTCCTCACTGTGATTGACTCTGTGACAGTCTTCCACAATTTAGAATTTTTGTGACAGAACTGTGGCTAGTTCAAAAATTCCTTTTCCACCACACAATATTGCCATATGTTGGGAAATGAAGTGAAATAACTGCAACTGCCCTGCTCTGCTGTGACGTCAGACTGCGAGCTGACTCTCACTCACGAATATTAAACAGAATGATTTGTGCACTCGACGATGGTTGTGCGTTTACTTGTGAGTGTCTCTGTGTTGTGCCGTCCTTTATGAATAAAGTATATGTTTGCTGAAATCTCTTTTGGATTTATTTATATCCAGATACCCAGGCATCGGGTAGGCGCAGCCTATTTGATTTTACTTTTGAATTCTATGTTCGTTTTAGAACACCGTATGACAAGCGATCATACACATTAACAGCCATCAATTCATCATAGATGATGTGCCTGGCAAAGTAGCCTTCCAAGTGAAGTAACTTTATCACACCGCGAGCCTCTATCTCCAGATACTGAATATATCGTAAAGGTTTAATTATAACTAAGAATTAATCGAGATATCTGAATAAAATTTATTTAATATATTTATTGATCCTAATGTACTTAAAGGTATAGTAATGCTTATTTGTTTGGTGTCAAAAAACAGTAGACAGAAGTAACTCGCAGTATGGGGAAGACAGAGTTCTAGTCTGTTGAGTTGTAAGGCGACGGCCTTTGAAAAATCTAGAAACACAGGAATAAATGCTTAACTTCTTATGGTGATTATGTATTAAAGTCTTAAGAATGAGAAATTAAAACTAAGTTTCTATGGTGATTATTTTTAGCAAAAAAATTGTAACTTTACAAAACCAGAAGATTATAGATAAAACCTTACGATACTGTAGATCATTTCAATCTACGCCTTCTTTAAGCCAAATCAATCAGTATTTATATTTCTAATTTACAGCATTATGTACAAAAAGATCAATTAGTATTCGGAATAAATTTCATCTAGATATCTCGGCTATATATATCTCTTTGCAATAATTAAGGCGTTATGATACTCCGTGATAAAACGAGTAATTTAAAATTTACAATACTGAGGATTAATTTTATCTACGGAATTTTGAAATCGAACAGATAAACATCAATAGTTGTAATTTGTACCTTTTGTACATACGTATAGAAATATGTACAATAAGTCTTATCCCAATATATCGTTTATTTTTTTTTAAATAAATAAAAATCTATGATAACACCTTGCATGAGTATCGACTGTAAATCAGATTTCACGAATTACAATAAATGGAACTTTGTTTTAATATGATAATATATTGTCGGATCAATAATGCTAAATTGTTGCAGAAACTTATAAGAAATATGAAAGGAAGATTAATATTTTTTTTACTTTATACTGGTTTTTGGAATTTTTAAACTTTTTGGAGTTACAATAATCAAAGGAAAACATTCATTCTGTTTCTGATATTCAATAATACATTCGCTGGAAGACAAATGCCTTTCTTAAAGTTTTTTTTAATAATAGATTTTTAAGAAAATAACTGCAAAATTTTGAAAAAGTGTGCAATTTAATTTTGTTGATCTTTGCATTGTGATCTTGATATACATACCAATAATGATAAGCCTCAAATTATTTAACTGAACTATGAAATCATATAAAATTCAGTATATAGCATATATATATACCAACTCTATATCTCTATATTATCTCTATGTATATATCTTATATATCATATTGATGATAACCATTGTCAGGTAAAATTAAACTTTTAATATATTTCTTTATTTGGTAAAACATCGTTTTAAATAAAATTATTTATTTTATATATTATATACTGAATTTATATATATATACTAATTTATTCGTATTATTCAATATTTTAAAATGAAAGCTTTTAAAGTACTTCCTTTATTGATGCCTTGTCTATTAAATAAAATGCAACAAATTTAAGACGTGTATTTTTGCACAGAATTTATTTGATTGTTAGAAATTTTTAAGTGATATTCACATTACTAAAATGTTGAAAAATTGTATATTAATATTTTATAAAACGTTATAATATTATATTTAAAATTATTTGATATTTTTATTTAATATATATGCTAATAACTGTTTTATTTGTTGTTTTACCAGCCAATTTTAATTTGCTAACAAAGACGATTTTCAATGTATTCATCATTAAGTACATATAAGAAACTTGTATGGAAATTAGATAAGTAAGTAATATTTTATAATAAACCATAAACTATAAAGTGAATAAAAAAGTAAAATAAATAAAAAAAAATTAAGTTTTACAAAAATAAAAATAAATAAGAATTAAAAGGACAGGAATATGTTTTTTAGAACAATAGTGTTTTCGATTTGTGTAAATGAAATTTAAATTTATTTTTGTGTAAGTTTATAAAAAGTATGACGACTTATTTTCCCACATCATTATTTCTTTGAAAATTCAGTCAAAAAGCTCCTTTTGAAAATCCTGTACCGAACAACGAACAAATTGTTCCAGAAATGACAGATTCCCCCCTTTTGTTTAAAACAAGTCCTTAAAGGCATAAAAATTTCTTAGTCATTATTATAAGTCCAGTATATCCTTGTTTGAAATAATTAATCTACAGACACTTCCAGAAAATTATGATAAAAAATTTCTTAAAATTTTATCGATGTTTACCGGATTGAATATTAAGTATTTAAAATATGAAAATTTCTACACTGAAAAAAAGAGAGACGTAAACAATGACGTCATTGTATAAATCTTATTTTCATTATTTAAATTTTTTTTTCATTTGATCTTCGCTCATGAAGTCTATATTGAAAGTATTTATTGTATCAAGCAAAATACCTTATCATTGTACAAAAGCACTGGCTCTGACAAAAAAGAAACTATTATTAAGATATTTCTGGAAATCAAGACCGTGGTAAAAATAAAAAGAATTACCGAAAAGTATTTATTTTTGTAGAAGGTTAATTTTTAGGTGCCATCTATATTTACTTGAAATGTAATGGGAGTTTTAAACGACGCATTGAAAGTAACGCATTTATCCATTTATAAGGTCATTTCTTATTAATTTAAATGAAAAATGACAATCAATTCAGATTGCTTATAAATGCCACTCTGAAGAGTAATATGAAGGATATCGGAGACATACCTCGTAACTTTGAGCCTCCGTTAAGAGGTAAAAACGACATTTGAGCTCGACACTCTATCTTTCTAAACCACACCAAAGGCAAGCGATGGGACTTCAACCAAAGTGTATCAGCTCCACTACACGGTGAGTGACAAGTGGCGTCAAGGCTCAAAAACACGATTGGTTAAAAATTTTCCCTTGCCGCGAGTCTATGACCTAACCACTAGGCTAGGGATGACACCCTCGCTAAGTCGAAGACACGCCACAAGGGAGATCCATGAAAAAAAAAAATTCTTAATAGAAATTTTTCAAATTCAGATATGAATCCATGTAACATTCGAAAGATTTATGATCTTATATTACGTTATTTATAATATTAAGTTGCATTCAATTCAATTAAGCATAGCTATCTTTATTTTAAAAATATCCAATTTTCTTAAATTTCATATTTTATATATATTTAAAAATATCTAATTTCTTAAATTTCATATTTTATATATATTTAATAATATCTAATTTTCATAAATTTCATACTTTATATTTTTAAAAATAGTGTTTCTTACGTAATATTTTGTTACCCAAGTGATATTATATTAACTTCAATCAATGTTATCTTCACTCTTGTAACAGATATGTATGCTAAGTTGGAGGTAAGCCGTAATCGTCCTCCATAGATTAAAGCATATATTATTTTTATTTCAAATTCTTCGATATACATATGTGCCCAACTAATATTGAAATGTTCTCATGTAATATATTATGTTTTTATGTATAATAACATGTTACCTTCAAACTTATGGCAGTTATTTACACTAAGTTGGAGGCAAGTCGTTATAGTTTTCCTTTATCCAATACGTATTATTTGAAGTTCTTCATATCCAGATATGCCTCTATATAATGTTTGAGTGATTTATGTTTCCACGTAACATTATGCTTTATGTACAACATTATTTTACCTTCAAATGAATTAATAAGTATATATTTAACACATGGATCAATAAGTCCCGAGACTAACATTGAAAACAACATTTTTTTTGCAAATTTTTTTTTTATTCATCAACATAATCACCTTTTAGGGTGATACAATCGTTCCAACGCTTTTCCAATTTTTCAATACCATGTTTATAAAAAAAATTATCTTTCGCTTCAAAATAAGCTTCAGTTTCAGCGATGACCTCCTCATTTGAGCCAAATCTTTTTCCCTGGAGCATTTTTTTAAGATCAGCAAAGAGCCAGTAGTCACTGGGGGCTAAATCTGGCGAGTATGGGGGGTGGGGAAGCAGATCAAAGCCCAATTCGTTCAATTTTGCCATTGTTTTCATCGACTTGTGGCAGGGTGCATTGTCTTGGTGAAAAAGGGTTTTTTTTCTCTGCATGTGCGGTCGTTTTTTGCGATTTCCTCCTTCAAACGCACCAGCAAGTCAATATAATAATCACTGTTGATAGATTTACCTTTTCGAGGTAGTCAATGAAAATCACGCCATGCGTATCCCAAAAAACTGACGCCATGACTTTGCCAGCTGACTGCTGCGTTTTCGGACGCTTCGGACGGCTTTCGCCAGCTGTGCGCCACTCAGATGACTGCCGCTTCGACTCTGGAGTGTAGTGTTTAAACTCGGCAAACCACCGACAAATCGTTGCTTTTGATGGAAAAGAGTCCGGGTAACATTTTTCAATCCATTGTTTCGCTTGCACGGTGTTTTTACCCATTAAAAAACAATGTTTTATCAGAACACGAAACTCGGTTTTTTCCATTTTTTAAACAAACTACAAAACGACTTTACTCCAACCTCGATAACTCAGCTGTTTCTGGTCCGATCGACTTAAGATTTTGACACGTTTCAAGCAAAGGTTAGTACTCTAGAAAGACCTGGTTACTGGTTTACTACGAGCGCCATCTCTGGGTTAGTCTCGGGAGTTATTGATCCATGTGTTATTTTTAAAAATATATCCAATTTTCTTAAATTTCAATATTTTGTTTTTGAGGCAGTTACTAATGCCAAGACGGAGACAAGTCGTTAGAGTCCTTTACGAACCAATACATTTTTCTTATTCTAAATTCTTCAACTTGAAAAGGGCTCCCTTGGAATATTCTAATGACTTTGATTAAAGAACAATTTTTTCATTGAATATATTTTTCATCTGTTAAATAGATTATTTTTATATTTAAAATAATTTTTTTTATCATTACGTTCTTACTTCTTTATAATTCATTGGTAATTTTATTATGCTCACAAAGCATATTAGGATTATAGTATTACAGAGGAAATAGTCTATTAGATATTAATAACACGGAATTCAGATTTGATATTGATAACATGGAAAATATTAAGAATACCATAAAAGGATAAAAATCCACTGCCCTACTTTGGTATATGCCCGACCGCCAACCTTCGGGTTTTTTTTCGCCAAATCGGGCCATTAGTCCTAACATGGCGACCAGTCAACCCGCTATTTGGCAAGAAATGACTGGTCACCAAAAAAAAAAAAAAAAAAAAAAAAAATGGCGGTTTTCGGGCATATAGGGAAGTTGTTCCAAATTCACAATTGAAGTCTCTTAAGTAGATCACAAGCATTTCTGTATCCAAAATGGTAGGAAATGTTTTTCAAATATCTAATTAATATTTATTTTATTCATTATGATTTCTGACTGAATGATTTTTCTAATAAATTAATTTTTGTAGATTTCTTTTCATATAACCTTTCATTAGAGGTTTGATAGAGTTCCATCAACACATATTTTTACATGGCGATAATATTGTAGTGGAATTCAGATTTTTAAATCAATCTTATAATTTGATAGACTAAATTGCTGAAGATAATACATTTAGATATATACAGGTCCTAAAACCTTTTGGTAATTTTTTTCCTTCTAGCTCGTAATTTAAGAAATACGTATAATTGGTTTCTTTCGGAAAACTGCTTTTTTGTGAATGTACCATTAATTAAGGGTACCGATCGTTTCCGTGCCTTAGATAAGCAGAAAAGAAATTATTTTGAAGCAGAAAAAAAAATCAACTAGCGTGAAAAAAACTATTTTCTTCAACATATCTGTACAAAATAAAGTGAAACGTTAAGTTCATTTTCACAGTACACTAACTGAATTTATTATATATGTGCATTTAAATCAAATTTAATTTTTCGTGCTTAAAGTTTCGGCATTCAATTTTATTAAAATTTCACGTATACCTATGTCAGAAATATCACAAGAATTTTTACGCCTCTTAAGATTATTAATATGGTTAGAAGAAATATAGATGATAAAAATATTATAGTTCTTTCATCATTAAATAACTATTATTTTCAGCTATATATGAAATAATAGTTATTTAATGGGGATGCTAAATCTCAATTTTATTGTTCAGGTTCAGTTTAACATTCCGTATGAGACAGAACTGCTGAATAGAACAGATTCATTAACACGCATTCTGTGATGTAATGCACAGCCATTTAGGTTATTACATGCTTGTAATTCGTTAGAGTGTCTGGGGAACCCGTTCATAAGCCTAACATAGTAAAGGCATCATATGAACGTTCACTGTATTCAAGTGAGTAAACCGTAGTTTAGATGCAACCGAGATGGAGAGTTTGCATTGAAATTACTACTTAGCAATTTAAACGTAAACGTGCTTTAAGATCTGTTAAAGACCTTGAGTGAACTGATTGTTATCGGAAAATCTATATAAAATCCATAATTTACTTTAATAAAATGTAAATGGATATAAAATATAAGTCATTATTATATTTTTACGACACTGAGGAATTGCTTTGTACTCTTTATACTGAAATGACGTAAATATTTTTCAGACAGTCATATATAAAACTAAGTCTGAATTTGTTTGGATCATTATAACTTCTTTTTCTTATTTCTTTTTCTACAGCATTTGTAAATTTATATCGCTGTGTTCTAAATATAAGAAATAATTGGATAAAAACATCGTCTCTTAGTCTGTTTTAATTTTGTGATTCTTAATAGCTTGTTAACTGAAAATTGAAAATTTAATATTGAACATGTTTGTAATGCGATCATTTCCATATGGTAGGAATCCGCTGAAATAGATAACATTTATTATCATTTCCCGCAGGTTATCAATCAGAACGGATATAAAAACTAGCTAAAAAGACAGTTTGGGAGAAAAGACCGTTCAGCGGACGATGGAGGCTTTGATAATAGAGGTTTGTGATTCATTGGATGTTACTTCTTTCGAACCAGTTACATCAATACGAAAGATAAACCCTTTTTAAAGGAAATCAGTAGTAAGAGAAGCAATATTTTATACTAGTCTTATGATTGAGATCTAAGAACATACTATTTATTGGATGAGAACATTTTGATCTATTTTTAATTTTTTTTCAATGAATTAAAAAGTTAAGTAAATGTAATAGATTCGATTGATCGAATAAGAAGTAATGTTAATCTTAAAATTAATTAAAGTCAAAATTAATTTTAGAAGAAGAACGCTTATAAAACCGCAGTTATTTCAAAATTAAAAAAAAGAAAAAAATATGTAATTGAAATAATTAATTAAACATATTACACATTATTTTTAGCGATATAAAATTACTGCTAAAAGTTTCACTTTGAAGATGGTGAATCTAAAAGTTTCACTTGATGTACTATTGCAGCATTTGTCAAGTATCTTAGCGTTCTGAAGACTTTTGAATACAAAAGGTGACTATTAAGTAACGAGATTGACGCTGTAAGACATTTCAATTTGATGTCATACAAATATTTTCTTATTATCACCTTCTATATACACCTCTCTTCTACCCCTACAACGTTCCATGCGAATATTCCATTGCTCGAAATATTGCTGGAAGTCTTATGTCAGCTCCTTCAGAAACCTTGCCGCTTTCTCTTTCCAGCTTCATCGAATTCAGATATCGTTTATCTTAATCCACATATATATATATATATATATATATATATATATAGAATGCTGAAAATAAGGTATTTTCCTGGGTTCCTGTGTCAATTGGTTCCACTTGTTAATAAACGCTATTTTCAGATCTCGGAAAGCATGCTCTATAGGACTGGAGATCTGGCTGACCAATCCATGTAACGAATATCTTCGCTTTCCAGAAATTTGACGACCAGATGAGCTCTTTGTGGCCTTACATTGTCATCCATTGAAAGGAAATTAGGACCAACTGCACCTCTGAAAAGGCGAACATGGGGCTCCAAGAACTCATCCATATACCTCTCAGCAGTCACGGTGCCTATTTCAAAGACATGGAGGTGTGTGCGGCGATCCAAAATAGTGCCTACCCAGACCGTAAAGCCTCCTCTGCCGTAATGGTCGATTTCTCGGACATGAGAGGGCAGGCAGTGGTTCCCTGATTCTCTACATATGAAGTATGGCTGGATTCACTTGTTAGGATGAACCGGGACTCATCAGTGAAGAGATCGATGCCTTTTAATTGTGTGGGGAAAATTACTTGTTTGTATGTTTTCTATCATCCCTTAAGTTTTTGCCCATGAGTTTCGAAACACTCTGAATATACACTCGAGTACAGAATTAAGATAATTCGCCAAATAGTTCATTTTTTATAAACCAAACTGACTATGTCAAAGATGAATTATGCTACTGTTCAGAACTTGTATATGTAAGAATATACTTGTGTGTCTGTGGATCTGTGTCTGTGGAGGGGATATAAGCGCCTGAAGGGTTGTCTGCGCTATGTGTGTTCGTTTTCCTCCACGACATTCGCCTAGATTTCATAAGAGTAAGCAAATTGCATTAGATATTAGGTTATGTTCCCAAATACTGTTTAAAATCGAGCATTGTCTTCCTTACTACAAGCTATTCGAAATCAGAATGTATAATTACATTTGATATTGTTGCTTAATTACAATATTCCTCTGATCATTTTACTGATTTTTTCACTTTTATCTCTCAACCCTTTGGCCCCCTTGAATAGCATTTTTAATTAATATATTAATAATTCTAAATATCATCTTATAATAAAATTTTTCGCTAATGAAAATGAATGACAAAAGCATTGAAAAGACAATCCTACTCGTTTGGCTTCGGTTTTCTATCTGATTTATATTCTTCAGCTACTGGGATATTCTATTTCTCCCGCCTATTCTCATAGCACTTGATGGACTCTTCAAATAAAACCCCAAGAAAGAACAACAACTACTGGGAGACAAAGGTCCACTAGAAATAGGTTTTATCACACAAGAGGACACTAAATTTGAAGAACAACGACAACATTTTATAGATTTCGACAGATTAATAACAAAATTGACGAAAGAAGAGGAAAGGAAAGCATTAAAGAAAACAACAAAAAAGAAAACATTTTTGAGAGCAATGCAATAATAATAGTGTGTAAAAATTTAACTTTAACCAAAAAAGTCAGATATAAAAACAAGTTGTGTTGCAAGAAAGAAAAAAAAAAAAAATCTACCGCCTTAAAAACAAAAGATAAGAAAATTTAGAAAATTAAAAAAAATATGTAACTAATCAATGCAGAATATAAACAAGGCAAAAAAATGTAAAAAAGCTAAGTCCTCTTATGCAGAGAAATAGATATTAACAAACATAACATCAATTCATATAAGAAATGGAAATTTATTCTCCCACTCCCAATGCACCATAACCAAACAAGTAGGAATGAAAAAAAAATAAACAATCGGCAGAAAACAAAATAAAAAAATAATGAAATGAAAAGCGAAATAAAAAAAATAATAAAATTGAAAGCAAAATAAAAGTAATAAAACAAAAAAGCAAAATAAAAATTAATAAAAAGGAAAACAAAATAAAAATAATGAAACAAAAAAAAAAGTTAAAAAAAAAATTTAAATTTAAAAAAAATATAAAAATAATACAACAACGATATCACTAAAAAGATTAAAAAATAATTAAAATAATAAAAAATAAATACAAAGGTATTGAAAACTAAACATATAAACATAGTACACGAAAATGATATAAAATATAAAATAAATGTAAAATGAAAGTAAAGTAAAAAAATAAAAAAGAACAATAAATCCAAATATCATATATAAAAAAAGATGAATAAAGTAAAAATAATATAAATTCACAAAACTTTAAAAAAAATTAAATAAAATTAATAAGAAAATCTATAAATGTATAAAATGTTTAAACATTTTAATTTGAATGTTTCATTTTGAAAAATATCTAAATGTTTGTTTTTTTTATATTTGGTTTTTTTATTCTTTATTTTGATGTAGCACTTAAAGATAGTTTAAGAAAAGTCTTAAGAAATTCATTTATTTTATTCGTTTTGTTTATGTTTTGTGCTCTCTTAAAAATGTGTAAGAATTAAATGTGTTATGTGTTTTGTGTGCAAACAATTTTTAAGAAATGTGTAAAATTGTTATGCATTCTGTGTTAAATTATTGAGTACCTTATTTGTTTCATGTTTCTGTTTTTTCCTTTACCATTACATATTAAATACGTTAATGTTTTATGTAAATTAATTTTATTGTCATCATTATAAAGTAAAATAAGTATATAATAAAGATATACTTAAAAATTGCTTTTCTCATTACTTATACTCTCATGCTACTATAACATACAAATATGTGTGTGAAAGGTTTCTTGTCTGTCTTTATACAAATATTCACTTTGAATATCTAACACTATAGACCAATCTTGTAGCCGAGGCTGATGCACGTTAAATTGGTCGAAGCTCAACGTCCTGCCTTTTGGCGTGGAATGGAAGTTTGCAAATAGAGATACCAGCACAAGTGTATTCCTCGTCACTTGATCGAGGATCAAATTTATGACGTCAGTCACCAATGGCCCTCGAGTTACTTCCCGAGTGTAGAGGTAATAAAACGAAACCTATAGTTTTTTGTTGAGTTAATTTTTTTGAAATAATTTTGAACTTTACCTTTTTCATGATTTTTCCGCGTTTTTCGGTGCAATCTTTCCCAAATTTTCGCTCAAAAACTGCAAATTTAAATTTTTTTTTAAAAGCGATTTGAATTTTCTCAAAAATTAGTTAAAAAACGCTGGAGTTACAATGATATTTGTTCCAGACTTTATATCTCAAAAATCTGAACGTTTTATTATTCGTTAGAGATGCATCCTTTTAAAAATCCATATTCTTGATGTTTAACGATATATACGTTGAAGATATTTTAGCAACCTAGAAATAAAAGTGAGAAAAAAATACATTAATTTTAATTCTCTACATTAATTTCATTCTAAATGAGCAAATATTTGCATTTTGTCCTTTATATCCCTCCACAAAAGCTACGGTCTCCTAAAAAACTGGTTTCGTCATCTAGCGGCCGTAACATTATGATGGACGACGTCATCCGAACGTTGCATAATATGCCATATAGTATATATACATATATATATATATTCTTTCTTATTTATGTATTTTAATCGTGTTATGTAACAAAGGTATCGTATATGAGTAATTTATGAAACTAAATGCTGGTATCTAATTAAATTCTTTTAAGCCAATATGTTAAGTTTTATATAATAACAAATACTAATGTGATATTATAATCAAATTTATAAATCTGGTAATAAATAATTTATAAATATTTATTTTCTTGCCTTTTATACAAATCCACATTGGCGACTGCAGTATTCCAAATTTTTAGTATGCTTCGTTGATGTGCGGAAAGAGCCATAAGTATACTCTCGCTAAAAATGTTACAAACATTTATTTTTTGTTAGATTACTCCTTCCTCTTTTCCTTTTCACAATTTTTTGGGGACTTCAGCAAAAGCAATATTCTTTTTCAACTTTTGACACACAAAAAATACTTTATCTGTTATGTTTTTGGCGCTACTGGGTTTTTTGAAATGTGTTAAAAATAACTCAAATGAGTGTTTGTTTCAAATCGGCTTAAATGTTGGCTTGTTTCTTGTTTATACAATCCACAATCCACACTCTGGTCAAACCCTTCCCGGAGGAGAGATTAAGGTATCCGTACACCTTTAAAACGTCCTTTTTGTCAAAAGTTTCGATTTTCTAATTTTAATGTTAGTTTAAAATGTAAACTTTTTTCTTTCTAAAAGTGTTTGAATTTTGCTTATTCGTTATTTAGAACTTAAGTTACAGGGATTTGAATTTAATTCGGTAGCTAATTTTTGATTGCATTTGAAAGTTTGTTTTTGATTTGTCTCAAAATGAGTTTTCTCGACATATTTACATATGACAACGTAGATATCAGAAACACTTATGAACCAAATTAATTTAAATTTTGCATGTATCTTCCATATATAGTTTTTTAGGAACCAATACTAATTTTATGGTTGTAAAGTTGATACGTTTTTAGTAACAAAGGTGTAAATCATGTATTGTTATAACTTTTATTTTTGATTTTTCATTGTTATTTGACTCGAAACACAATAAAAAAATGTAGTAATAAGATTTTCATCATGAAAGTAGTAACAGCCCCAAGAAATGTTATGATGAATAAGATGAAATTAATAGAATAATGATATTTTTGTTTACTTTTGAGTTATGAGCGTTATTCTGATAATTAATTTATGTACTATTTTCACCATGTTTTCCACTCCAAACTTTTTTTTGAAAAGAAAGCAGATTATTAAATGGGTTTTTCATAGTTTTAGGTTATATTTCAGCATTCAAAAGATTTTGATAGCAAATATCAATGCATTTCAAAAAATTTCTCCGAAGGTATACAGATACTTTACGGGCAGAAAAAAATATAAGTGAGGGAGTTTTTTTTTATTTTTTTAAAATTAAGCACTCTCAGTGAGTAATATTTTGCCATTTTTGCCGTTCACTTCTCCACTAAGGAAGAGTAACGCTGTGGTAGATCTGACACACACACACATACATTTTCGCTTTATCTTTGCTTCCAAAAATTTATTCATCACGGTAAAAATTTTCCCATGAAAAGAAAGCATAATTATATAAAATAGCTGATTTCTTATGTATTACATTTATTTCACTACAATAAAAATCATAGACTTAGGTTCAAAAGTAACTTTGTTGTCAGAGCTTCGAATAGAAATCAAGAAATGTATTTTTTTTATCAAATTTGTTAAGTTCGATTTCTGCTGAGATATTTTTTTAAATATTGAACTTATTCTTTCCGATAACAATTTTAATTTAAAAAAAAAGGGCTCGAGCACATTTCCAAATTATTTTTTGAAATTTGATAAACGCGCATTTTCAGATTCAAACAGAACAAAATTGATTTTTGCGAGATTTACGTATCATATAATTTGTATACAATAACAACCACTTAACCTTTCTATTTGACATTTCACAATTTCGTAGATTTCGAATTTTAATTTTTGTAAAGAAAAGAAATCTATAGTAGGAAAATATATTCTTCGTTACGATTGGATACGAACATCATAAAAATATTTTTTTTTTATTAATTCCGTAGATAAATAATTATTTAATACTCTGTTTTACTTTTTAGATACATCTGTTATATAATTAAGAAAATAGATGTATCAAATATTAAAAAACAATATTATAGACTTTTATATAGCATATACACTTTTATATATCCTAACACTTGAACTTAATCGCAGAGCCAAGTACACCATTCTTCGAAAAAATCAAATAATGAAACATTATTTTGACATTAAAATCATATCTAATACATAGAAAGTAAGATATCTGATTATCTGGGGACCCTGTTTACAGGCGTAGAAAATTTGTTTTTATCGAAAGTGGTGAATATTTGTTGCTATGAAGCTTAGGGGCTTCTAATCTATATTTCCAGTTGCATAGAGATTAGATCCCAAGCTTTCGAAGCAGCTTTCACAGAAGTTTCAATAACAGTCAAAGCAGATGAAAAGTCATCGCAATGAAAAACCCTAATGTATTTGTAAGACTGGAAATATAAAGCACAGCTTACTAAAAGGATCTTTTCATGTGTTTTGATGATATGTGGGAGTTGAAAGTAGAGTGGTGAAGACGGAAAAACTTGCTTCTCTGCCAGTGTAGTCCACAGTTGTTTTGATTAGAGAGCAAGGAAGTTGAAGTTTTTTGAAATCTGATATGTGTGGATATTACAAATAAGACTTCTGAAAATAGATATTAGGTTACAGAAAAGAAATATGGATTCATAGGGAATATGCCTAAGCAAATATGCAAAACGAAGCGTAAAAAATTGTATTATTATTATACATTTGATGAGGAAACTCGAAACCGAAATTCAAGTAAGAGAAACTGCGAAGTATATGTTTTGAATGGTGTGTACTTATGAAAAATAATTTATGATGAAATTTTGACAATAGCAATACATGCCAGCCGTTTGTTATTTGAAAATTTGTAAAGTCTACACACACGACACACACACACACACACACACACAAACACACATACACACACACATATATATATATATATATACTTTTCAATTTCTTCGTGTGAACCCTTTTTTACCACTTTTTAAATGCTGAATTCCTGTTTTAAATAGTATGCGTAAGACTTCATCAAGAGTCCCTTTTTTCCTACTGATTAAACACAATTTCAGTTTCTAACGCAAAACTATAAACTGTCCGCGTAATTTAGTGATTTCTCTCCTCTTTTTCTCCAGAAAGTGTGAGCCAGTCCGCCTCAGTCAACACTTTCGACATGGCTGGACAGTATTATAAACAATTGTTTGCTTCAAATTTTATCCCAAGGGGCTTAACCTAAAGTATAATCATGTGTCTAAGTATAATATCAATCAAAGCATCTTCATGATTGAATAAATCACTTGGACTGATTAAACCTAAATGATTGCCACTGCATTTTAACGATAGCATTATAAAAGATATATCAACGATATATTAAACTCACAAATAAAATATTATTCACTATGTATTTGTAATCTTAAGTTAAAACAGAATTGAAAAAAATTCTTTTGCTGACCACGAAAGAATACTTTGGAATTTCTCAGAGATGAAATTTATTGTATTATTAGATCATTAGCACTTTAGAATACACTGCATTGTAATTCCAAAAATTAATGCGATTGGTAATGTAAATTTTGTTTCAATATTTTTGTTAACAGCGAACAAAATTTAATCTTCTAAAGTATATATATATATATATAACACATCGATCAATAACTCCAAAGACTAACCCAGAGATGGCGCTTGTAGTAAACCAGTAACCAGGTCTTTCTAGAGTACTAACCTTTGCTTGAAACGTGTCAAAATTTTAAGTCAGGTGGACCAGGAAAAGGTTTTGAAGTGAAGTGAAAGTTTTTCCAAGTGGGTGCCGCGATTGCTGTCATGGAACAAGCAACAGTCGATGATTCAGAGAAAGCATTTTATCCTATTTACTCTGAGAAAAGATTTCTGCAAAAATTGAAAAATTGGAAAGCATTGGTGAGTTGTATCACCTAAAGGTGATTAACAAAGTGTTATTGATGGAGAATAAAAATTTTGCAAAAATGTTGTTTCAATTTTGAGACTCGGAGTTATTGATCGATGTGTTATATAGATAGATAGATAGATAGATAGATATAACAGGTCAATTGAAAAGTCCCCGGCCTACCATAGTAAAAAACATTTTTTTGGCAAAATTAGTTTTTTTTATTCAACACAATTCCCTTCAAGGGTGATACACCGATTATAGCGACCCTCCAACTTTTCGATACCGTTTTTGTAGTACGATTTGTCCTTTGCTTCAAAATAAGCCTCAGTCTCGGCGATTACCTTTTCATTCGACGAAAATTTCTTTCCAGCGAGCATTCTTTTGAGATCTGAGAACAGGAAATAGTCGCTGGGGCCAGATCTGGAGAATACGGTGGATGAGGAAGCAATTCGAAGCCCAATTCATGGATTTTTGCCATCGTTTTCACTGACTCGTGACACCGTGCATTGTCTTGGTGAAGCAGCACTTTCTTTTTTTTTCAAATGCGGCTGTTTTTCGGCGATTTCGTCCTTCAAACGGTCTAATAAATTTATGTAATAGTCGCTGTTGATAGTCCTTCCCTTTTCAAGGTAGTCAATGAAAATTATTCCATGCGCATCCCAAAATGCAGACGCCATAACCTTGCCAGCAGACTGTTGCGTTTTCCCACGCTTTGAAGCGGGTTCATCGTGTGCAGTCCACTCGGATGACTGTCGATTGGACTTCGGAGTGAAATGATGGAGCCATGTTTCATCCATTGTCACATATCGACGCAAAAACTCGGGTTTACTACGCTTGATCATCTTCAAACACTGCTCCGAATCATCAACTCGTCGTTGTTTTTGATCAAAAGTGATATCGCGTGGCACCCACTTTGCACAGAGCTTTCTCATACCCAAATATTCGTGAATGATATGTTGTACACGTTCAGTTGATATCCTTAGGGTGTCTGCTATTTCATTCAATTTCAATTTACGGTCATTCAAAATCATTTTGTAGAATTTTTTAATGTTTTCGTCGGTAACAATCTCTTTCGGGCGTCCACTGCGTTCACCGTCTTCGGTGCTCATTTCACCAAGTCTAAACCTAACATACCAATCCTTGATGGTTGCTTTTCCTGGGGCGGTGTCCGGAAATTCGGCATCAAGCCAAATTTTTGCTTCAACTGTAATTTTCCCTTCAAAAAGCAATATTTTATCAACACGCGAATTTCCTTTTTATCCATTTTTTTCACAATAACAAAAGTTGCTTCACTCAAAATCCTATAATTCACAAACTAATGATCCGACAGCTGGGAAATTTATACACGCATCTTTTTAGGGGTAGGGCTAACTAAAAGACATATGGATTTAATTCTAGTAGCGCTATCTATGTGTCAGGCCGGGGACTTTTCAATTGATCTGTTATATATATATATATATATATATATATATATATATATATATATATATATATATATATATATATATATATATATATATAGTATTTAATGATTACTGAATTGGTAAAAATATTATATCCTAAATGCTTGATTGAAGTGAAACAGTTCTTTTATCACTCAAGATTGTTTCTCAATTTTAACTAAGAAATAGAGACAACAGGTATACATTATTTAAATAAGAGAAGACAAGAAATGCAGCTCCATCCCCTTCAACCACAACAGCTCCAGTTCCTCCATTTTGACATATGATTGCAGTAGAGCGAGGAAAAGGGAGAATTGTAACTTGTTAAAGATATTATACGAGGTATTTCTAACGGTTACCATGTACTCCAATGATATAAGATGAAGGGATTCAGAGAGAATTACCCGGATGTCTATCAGACTAACGGGGTTCATTTTTGATAGATTTATGATTACGGGAATGCCGATAACATAGATTTTATTTAATAATTGAAATAGTAATTTGGAATTGGATCAGAAAATAGGAATGAACTGAACTCTTTACTTTTGAATAAGAGAAAGGGGAAAAATAGGAAATTAGTTTTATTTGAGATTCATTGCATATAGAAATATATCTATATATATATATATATATATATTGATTAAAATTGATAGTTTTATGATTAAAATTTGACTTACTAAGAATATTTGCATCATAATTATTTCCTGATTCTCTTAAATTCGATCTAATATAATAAAAATGTTGTGTTAATGAGAGAAAATCGTATTTTCTCAATTATTTTTAAAACTTCTAAATGTTTTGTATTTTTATTTGACATAAAATATAAAAATATGAGTTGATGGTTGTATAATTTAATGATATTCTATAGTAGGACTGCGCTTAATTTTGATTAAATTTGCTCTTTTAGGATATACAAATTAAAATTATGTTCAATGCATCGACAAGAACACTCACATTTCTTTAAAAAAGATTTCATATTATAACTGTAAAATTTGTAAACACAATGAACCTTTAAAAATAATTTTAACTCAACAATTTTTAAACTTATGTAAAGTATTCAAGCTGACATAAAAATAAAATGAATGATTCAATCAAACCGAAATGTGGACAAGAACGAGAAGACAGAAATCTCAATTGACATTCAAAACATTTTCTTTGAATAAAATTTTTATTCTACAGTAAAACCCATTAGTGATGACAAAATGAAAATCGATAAGACGCAAGAATAAATCTTTTCATTCAGTTTGGCAACATAAATATTTTCATTTTCTCCTTCATCATTTAGATTTACACGATGTTTGAGAAATGACTTTTAGAAGTCATTAATGATTAGTGAATTCGTATCTATAGAATGTTAAAACAGAAACTAAGATTTCCGACTTTTTTTGAGTTTGATTATATGATATTTGGAAAACATTAATGTTTGCAGGAATAGGAAGTTTATAATGAGGCATACTACGATTTTTCTCATTCAGTTTACATATAAATTGCTTTCCTTACATTCAAATTTATTGCAATAAAAATAAGGTTTGATGTCGAAAATATTATTTCTAAAATTTATTATATTTTTGTCTAACTTCTATTTTTGTGTCAAGCTATAATTAATTTTTTTTAAAATTCTAGCTGAAGACGTGAATTTTGTTTCTCGAAATTATTAACGCGACGATAAATAATGATGCGGGAATAAAAGTTCTAAAATAGAAATTAATGTAGATGGAAAATAGAAAGATGTTAAAATAGAAATTAATACGGATGGAAAATAGAAAGATGCTAAAATATAAATTAATACAAATGGAAAATTAAAGGATGCTAAAGTAGAAATTAATACACTTAAAATTTCTAAGAAGTTAGTAACTAATATATATTAAATAATTGCATATTTTTCTTGTGGTGTATCTGCGTTACATAACACATTTGTCACCTTAAATATTAATGCTATCACAAATTTAAAGTCCTAACTTTTAAGTCTTTAACTTAATTTCAAGCACATATAAATTAATTAAATTAGTCACATAAAAACTAGATAAGAGTCAATTACTTTTCAAAACCTTATTAATTTTGTCTGTAAAAAGGGAATGCTCTCTAATTCACTGTCTCTCCACGCGGATACTAACAACTTCTATAAAATATCAAAGGATACTTTTTCCGGTATACGATGTGAATTAATCCACTACGGAGAAACTTCTACCAGACAGCACCGGATCATAGTCCTATAGGTAACATAGACACACACCCTATTCAAAGCCTTCACGCTTTTACTATCTTTCAACTACCATAATCTTTCTATTATCGCAACCTTTCAATTTTTCTATTGTCTTTTTGTGTCGTTTTCATACGATTTGATTATATCGAATTCGCTACATTTCTTACGTTTAATTAATTTGAGTAACCACGTTTCATTTGGTAGGAAAGGAACTCTAAACTTAAAGTCAGATAGTAGCTGCAGCTCATAGTTACGGGATATTTCTCGTGTAGCACATGTTACAGTTTATTATACAGAAAATATTTTGGTTTCCAATTCCTTTAAACGAATCCAAGATACAAGAAAACATTTTTCTAATTTTATTCATTCATCTCGTTTCTGGACAATAAGAATATATTTAAGATTTTATAAAGATGCAGTCATCAGCAGTTGCAATTATCAGAGTATCACAGAAATATTAAGCTTACTATTACATCAAATTTCCTCCCCCCCCAAACATTTCTTTCCCTCCGTTGAATAAATATTCCTCATATTATTTAGGGCTTAATATATTACGTATTATTATTCAAAATATTTTTATTAAATATTTTTCACGCACCATATTCAGATAATTATAATGTCAATTCCAATTTTTAAAAGGTGTTTTCGGAAAAAAAAAGGGGGGGGGGAAGTACCAGAAAAAATGCTTATTTTTGAAACAAGCAAATAATATACTAGGCTTGATTGAAAAGTAATGCTTCGATAGCCACAACTTAGTTATTATCTGTTATGCAATTTTTACGACTAATGTACCTAAAAGCTATATTTTACCAATATCCAATACATTCATCACTTTTAAGTAAATTCCCATTCTTTTCTCCAAAGAGTGAGTTAACCATCAAACCATTCGAAGAGGAATTTCAGTGTTTGGTGTCGACACTAGGCTTTAAAGGGACTACTCGTCTCGAAATCAGAAGGAAAGTAACGTGGTTAAGGTACACTTTCAGCTGCTGAAAGCTTTGGAAGTCGCTTGGTAGGAAGCAATGACGCCTCACTACTTTAACCTCGTCACCATCAACATCTTCTAACGTTCTTAGCTCACCAGTGGTAACAAAGAAAACAAATGAAATACTAAGTGAACTCGTGCAGCAGTCAAGTGTAACAAAAACATGTGAAAATCTAGCAACAAACAAAAAGTTACAGCTACAAAAATATTATTTTTAGTCATACCTCTGTTAAATTAAGTTAAATGTTTATAAAAGCAGATATTTTTTATTTAAGGTTATATAAGGCTGGTGTGGGTGTGTATTTCAAATACCTATGCATATAATATACCATTCTTGAGATTTTATACTGCAATAAAGGAGAAATTACAATTAGTTTTTATAGAAAATTTCAGTTTTCAGAACTCGAACTATCATAGCTTCCTACGTAAGCGATATATTGTCAAAATATAATCTATTCTATAGAAAAGGTTATATATTGTGTATTATTTTATCTACAAATTGGCAATAAATTCATTTAAGTTTGAGACCCATGTTTTGTGGAATGTCTGAAATTTTACTTATATTTGTATAAAATGCCCGCGCTTGACAGTATATAAATACTAGAACAAAACTTTTCTTGGTTGTTCCTTGAATTTTGAAAGCACATAAGATCATTAAATATGCATTATTAGACGGGATTATGTTAATACAAAATATTTTTTGGAAGGTACTATTAACTTAATAAGATGTTACTTTGAATTAAACGCATTAATTTAAATGAGATTTATTCTCATGAAAAAATAGTCTGAAAATCATTTTGAAATTCTATCAAATTATTTTTCTTCCTGTGTTAATTGCAGAAAAATAATCCGAATTTTAAATTCGATAAACATTGTTGAAAAGTTAAGTTTCATTGTTAAATTTAGAACGTAATTTATTTAAGAGCTAAGCTTACAGAATTTACTCAGGTTAATTTAATTTTTTGAGAGGTAATACTAATGTTTGATTATTTTATAAAATATCTATTTATAAAATTATGACACGGGTGCAGGTATTTATTTATTTAGAAAGTTATACCTATGTTATCAAAATTCCCGAGCGCAAAAAATATGTGATATGAAATCCAAATTCTAAAAATTCGAAGTAAATAAATTAGCGCACCCTAGACTTGCATGGAATTTTAGTGCTAGTAGAAAGTATCTAAATTCTTTCCATGGAAACGAGACATGATTGAACTGCAATTCAAACGGTTGTTAAAGCAAATTAAAATTGATTTGAGTGACAGTTAATTCACTAAAATACAAATACGTGCAAGAAACTGTGTGAAATTCTATAAAATTTACAAGCTTGAAGTTAAAATACTTATATGAAATTTAAGTGCTATATATAAAAACGTACCGAAATTGTCTGCAATGAAACTAAACATAACTGAACTGAAATTTAATCGATTGCTAAAGCTAACAGAAATTGTTTTGAATGCCAAATAATCCACTAAAATGCAAATAAGAAACATAGTTATGTGAGAAGACCAAAGACCAAATTAGCATCAAATGTTCTAACTTTTCTTAATAATTATTAAATTAAATATTAGAACTATTGTAAGCGACAAAAATATTTTAGTGATCTGTACTTTTCGTTTCAGATATTACAATTAAAGTGAAAGAAAAATTATTATTAAATTGAATATATTTTAAGTTAATTGAAGTAAAAATGAAAGTAAAAGATAAAGTATTCATTTTAATATATTTTAAGCTAATTGTAATTACAATTACTGTAAATTGGTGTTCTGGTGACCCCTTTATACTTTACCAAAAACAATAGCCCTTTTGTTGGCTAACAGGCCTATTTTATGTTTTGTTATTTGTTAATATTCAGAAGACGTAAGCAAAATATGCTGAATGACAAAATAGTAAAACAATGGCTCGTTATAGCAAAATGAATCTATTAGACATTAATCAGGAAAATAATTGCTATTCATCAATGTTGCGTAGCTTTATCTTATCCATTATTTGAAAAATACAAGATTAAGGTAATTTATCTTCAAAGGATTTCCAGTAATCCATTCAATCGGGGTCTAAATACAAGCACGAACGTCGGTATTACTCGAAATGGACTGTACACCTTGATTACCAATCAGTCCTTTGTCATCCTTCAGAAAGCCGATTATGTAACAAGTTACCGATAACGAGATCTCGGTTTCTTGGAAATTAAATTGACAATAGCGACTGTATTCCACAAGATGGAGCCTCTGTAGGCGTAGATTATTTTTTCTCGGAGTTGTTAATCATTTAGGACTTATATCTCCGATCTGGTTGGAAAAAATTGAGGCTGAAAATGGGATCTACATTTGCCTGACAATGAATTTAATTAAAAAAAAATTAAATTAACTGTATAATCGGCGTAGAACGATCACCTATAATTTAAAATTACTCATACATCTTTTTTATTTTTTTGTATATTCACCGTATAACACACATCAATTCACTACGAAGAAATCTAAAATGTACACATGCGATTATCTTATATTTCAATATCATTCATTCGAAAGTCTTTCCTACGTTTGTGAACAGTGGTATACTGAATTGACTAGTGATAAGGGTGCAATATGTGTGGGGAAAGTGTTTGACGGAGTGTAAATACTTCTACAAACAGGGTTTATTGTATTCAATGCAGATATTTGCAATAAGCATGTAATTACAGATTATTGAAAAGTGAAAGACACAATTTGGGTTTGGAACGCCTTCTGACCCGAATGAATTCGAGGAACTGAGGCTCATACGTATTCTCTTTCTCCAAAAATTTGAAACAGCGATTTTGAAGTGAATATGGATAGCTTTAGTAAATCGCTTTTATTTTCGTTGAAATACAGTTGACATAGGATTCCTCTTCGCAGTAAATATGGGTACTGCAAAGCGAAACAAACACAGCGTAGTGTTGAAAAGCAGAATTATTCAGTTTGCGAGAGAAAAAGGAAATCGTTCTGCAGCAAATGTTACAAAGGAAAATGTTATAATAGAACATAAAAATGGAGAAGTTTTCCTGTTATCCTATAATAAAGCCAAGTTCGTATGGTAATATCATTTCCTTTCAATTTTAAGCAATTAGGTACACGTAAAATTTCAATTTCCTTATGCTCATTTGTTCTTCACTTTTATATCTGTAGTTTTTACATCAAATTTAAAACGCGCAATCGTAAATTTATATCTCCTATTTTTTGTATTGAAAGTGTGTTTTGTTCCCCGAAAAATAAGCTTTTTTTCTTAAAATAAATTAAATTATAACTTTACAATTACAAATTCTTAAGAATTTAACTCTACATAATTAAGAATACAAGATAATTTAAAAATAATTATGTGTGAAATAAATCAATTCGCTGTTATCACGAGAAGTCAATGCTTTAGTTAAGTGTTTGTTGGTTCAGAACTTAAATTTCCACTTAGAGAGATGACTATCAATAAAACACGAGTCCAGAGATTAAAATTTGCCGGTGTTCATTTACAAAGTGACTGTTTTTCCCATGGTCAATTTTATGCGGCATGTTCAAGAGTTAGTTCAAGTGAAAATCTAATCTTCCTTCAAATAGAAAATCGAACGAAGAATGTTGTCTACAGAGAAGTTTTGGAACTGTAGGAATATTATTTCATATTTTTTCTTATATTTAACTATTTCTAAAATTACAATAGGATAAAATAATAAGGAATGTTATAATTAAGATAAACAAATTGTTATAATAAAAAATAAAAATGTAGTTGTCACTCTTAAAAATTGCCATGCATGAAAAAAGCTACAGAAATGTAATACACAAAATAAATTGATTCAATAGGATTAAAAAAATAAAAAAAATATATATAAATGTATTTTTATTTTTATGTTGGCAATTTTTACATGGTTTAGGTCTACTGGAGATGCAAAAATTTGTGTAATGACAGATTTACTGATTAACTTACCCATTCACTGGTACATAAATATATAGATATTCCATTGTAAAAATTTGACTTTAATTTCTTTTAATTTAGAAAAGTTAGGATCCTTTAAATATTGCTTAAAATCAGCTCCTTTTTTCCTGTAGAAGGTGTCTCAGTTACCTTAATAATTAGCTGGAAAGTCCTATATATATATATATATATATATGTGTGTGTGTGTGTGTGTATGTGTGTGTGTGTATGTATATAGCATCATTATTAAATAAACAAGCCCATTTGAAATGTATATTAAAAATACAGAATTATGTAAAACAGGTAAAAATATATGAACAACTAAAAATCATATCGATATCATAATAATTAAAATAGCTGTTTCATACTAAGGACTGAAAGCGTAATTTAAAATCAACGCTTAATTTTTGGAGATTATTTGCTTGTATTTCCGATCCTAGGTTGGTTATATCTACCTATCGTAAATTTCAAAAGTATTGAAAATCTTTACGTAACAATGAAGATTTAAAACAAGTTTAATTCAACTTAAAAACTTAAGCCATCTGTTCATGCTTCAATTAAAGTAATATTTTCTCCTTGTTGAAGTGTTTGAATATTATTCAACTTTGCAAATATATCGGCCAAATAAGAAATATTGTTTTTATTTTTTTTGCTATTCATCACTTTTGGCTGGATTAATTTCAGTAAAAAATTCTGTAACTGTTTAAGCAATTCAGCAAGTTTTAGTAAACATGCCCCTGTTTACAACTATCGTATTTCGGTGTGTAATAATAATTGGAATGATAGTTCCTCATTTTCCTCGCAAAGCTTATCAAACAGTCAGGATTTAAGAGGTTGTGTTCTAATTTGGGCCCTCTTGTAACAAAACGGAGCTAGAATCATTTCTCACAAGTCTGAGAATTAGAACCTATCACAAAACGCACACACTTTAAACGGTAAAAAAAGATATTTTAAAAAAATATGCTGGTATAAGAAATTAAATAACCTAAAATATGTTATAAAAATTATGCTAATTATATTGTAATTACAAATGGCATTCCAAACGAAAATTGTACATATTTCGTTGCTGTCCGTTAATTGGCGATTGAATAGCATTGATATTCATTCATCGACCCCCTAATCGACACCCTAGATCCTATTGACCCCTAATTATACTTTATACACACCAGAGGGTCGATATAGACCACTTTGTCGACCCCTGCATTAAGGCATAATTCTCTTCCACAACAATGCCTGACCTCACAAGGCACGAACAACACTGGATTTGCTTCGAAGTTTTGAATGGGAGGTTAAAGTGGCAGGATCCACCGAACATTCCAGATCTAGTACCCTGTGACTCAGAAAGCTATTCCAGGACCAAGAAACGATTTTCTCATGCAGGGGTATCGAAAGATCAGCGCAATGTTTTGGCAAATATCTGTAGAAATTAGGAGATTACGTAGAGAAATGAGTAAGCTAGTTTGTCCCAGTTTTTCAATCTCACTTAATCAAACTTCTATTTACTATCCCCTTCACTCCCAGTGTATCACATGCGATACACTCGCGTTTGCTCTCCTGTGCACACCGTATCACATTAGATACCCTACGAGAATGCCTGCTGCAGATCAACGTATCAATAGACACGCTTGACCAGAACGTTTCATTTGATTTTCTTAATGTTACTATATGGGGTTACAATACCATGAAATCTATATAGATTGGTTATTTGGAATGTTGACCTTGGTGATATGGGCTTGGATTTCAATTCTTGCTACCAGGAGGGGGGTAATTATTAAAAGCAAGTGTTGCGGCGTGGCTCTTTAAATGTAATGACATAATTTAAGGAATACATTTGCTTTCGGTTTTTTCTTTCTTGCTTGCTTCTTAGAAGTTCAAACCAGAATTTATGGATGTTTATAGGGGCTTAAGCTTTTGGTAGCAGATGCTCTCAGCTGTCCGTTTCATTCTGTTGGTTTTTATTTGTAGCGACTGTCTTGACGAAAAGAAAATATTTATCTGATACTGAGATTTGTGAATTAATGAATAAATCTGACAGTGATGTTAGGGAAAATAATTCAAATCTGCACATAGTCATTAAATGGAAAAAAGGATGAAGAAGATGTGCCATTTGCTCAAAATCTTGCGTGAAGGGTCAAAAGTTGACAAAGTATGTGTGGAAGACATGTGGTGTTAGACTATACATTGAAGATTTTTCTTATATAAAAATACCATACAGCAAAATAAGATTAATTTTTTATATCTTAATATTCCATGTGATGGTATATCATTACACCATAAAATTTATTTAACAAATGTAAATATATTTTGCATTTTCTTAAAAGATATGCTTTTTATGTAATAATTTTATGTAAAAAACATACAATTTTCGATTAAATCTTTTTTCTTTCGTATGTATTAAGTTTAATGCATTTTTAATACTATTTACAAAAACCAAAATATTCTAATGAATAGCTGATTTCTTTCTTTCTTTTTTTTTTTTTGTGAATTAGGCTTGATATCTAAGATCGTCTGGGCACAGCTTGACATTCTGCGGTAAGAATCCGCGGTCCTAGAGAAGCACTTCTTTTATCTCCCTCCGGTAGTGAAAGGATTGTACATATACAGAAGTAATATATGAATCGAATGATTATTCAAAGTACATTACTAAGTAAATATTTTTAAAAGAATTAAATTAACTTGTTTTTTCTTTAAATTTTCATTATATTTGGGATAACGAGTCTCCTTACATTTTTTTTAATTAGTTAATTAATGTAAATACTCTAAACGAAAAATAAACAGAAAAAAGCTAAAAGATTAATCTGAATTATTTCATACTATAATTTAAATAATTTTAAGTATTAAACATCGATTAGTTAAATAATCTTTGCTTTCTTTTTTAGGAAAAATTTAAAGTGAAAGTTGCGCTATGAGATACTTTAACTAAATTTTTTTCAGGTTAAAATAATTAATATGTTTAAGTGGCGTCATATAAAAAAAGTTTCGCTTACAATAAAAACATTATGTAATCGAAAATGTAACGGATGCGACAAAGTAAAATTTCTTAAAAATTTACATTTATTGGGAAAAAAAATTAAAACACTTGCTAAAAGTTTAAATTTTTTAAAACATTTTCATCGTGTCATCTTCAAAAATATAAGAAGCTGTGGAGATTTACCAGAAAAGAGTAAAATATGAAATTAAGAAGATCTAATAACAAACAAAGTACTTAGGCTTTTTTAAAAACTTTCAGCAAGCTCGTTGATACTTTTGTATTTTGAAGAGTGCTTAGTTATTTTACAAATGATAATATTATTTGAGGATTAAAAGCTCTTCAGTTCCTTAAAATATTTAAGTGCTGTCAAATTGATCCCCAAGTGGTTAAAAAAAGGACTAATCAAGACTCCATTGCGGTGTGCAGTAACAAAATTATATAAAGTTTTACCTTTTCTTTTTTGTAATTGGTTCATATCAAATTTATAAAAACTTTATTAATCTCTTAGTTTTTTATTTTTACTTATTTATTATTTTTATATTTAGTTCTAATGAATCAATTACTTGTAACATGCATTTTTATTTTAATTAGAGGAAACGTTTTGAGACCTAATTATGATTTTAATATTAAGAATAACAATTATTCAGAAGTACATATCATGATAAGGAAAACAGTGTTATTGAGAATGAAGAAGATGACTGAAATAATTGCAAATATATTTCTCACTACTTTTAAGTGAATGTGAGCTCTTTAAAAATGTATTTCTATTACGTTTCACAGTCTATAACTGTTATAATATCATTTATTGTATATTTAGTTTGTTTTGATCACAAAAGTAAGCAAAACGTATAAACATATATTTACAATTATAAACTGACGCTGAGAAAATTATTGCTTTTATAAAAGCGATAAATTTAAAGTAAAAACGTAGGGTACAAAATATGAAAATGATAATTTCGAATAATTAGTCACCCCTCCCAAAAAGTACCTGTAAGGGGGAGTTCTCTAAGTCGGACTACATTTATAAACATAATTTATAATCCCATTTTACATAATTATAGACTTGTGACTATAATACAAGATGCTTACAATAGCTTAGATAATTAAAAAATTATATGTGTAGAATATCCAGTAATATTATTAAGAGTAATGTAAAAGAAAAAAGATATTACATAATTTAGTACTTATTTCTGTTTTTAAAGTTTGACTTAATTTTCTTAAAAAATTATCTTAAATATTTGATTTATTTTTTGTTTTACATTTATTTCTGTTAGTATTATTTCCCTATCAGAGTACAATTCTCTACACTTACGGTAGGCGCTTTAACAAAGTTTCCATTAACCGGGAGTTTTGTGTTAATGCGAGTGTTCTGTTTTACGCCTCATGTTAGCTTTTATAATATTTTTTAATCAGGTTGAATCATAATTTAGTTTTTTTTTTTTTCAAATTTAGTTAAATACCTATGTTATATATCTCTTTGTTATGTTATATCTCTATGTTATATACCCTACATATATATTTGAATTAATTTCTGCTTCTGCTTACTGATAGTTTGAATTCATGTTTTTTTTTTTATTTTATTTTGGGTTATAACATATACTGCTGTTTGTAGAAAATGCAACACCATGAAAGAATCATCAGAATCAAATGAAATTTAATGCAGAAACGACTTGTACTGATACAAATAAATGATGAAATTTTCAGAACAAAAGAAACAAATTAAGCGTCCGAAATCAGTATTTGGTGCAGCCACCATGCGCTGCAATAAGTGCTGCTATACGACGTGGCATGGAGTCAAACAGATGTTGAATATCTGCTTGAGGAAGAGAATTCCATATCGCTTGTATGCGCAACCAAAGTTCGTCTTTGGAAACTGCAGGACGCGGATCACGAGCGAGACGCCGACCAACCATATCCCACACGTGCTCAATAGGCGACATATCCGGTGAATAAACAGGCCAAGGAAGAAGTTGCATGCGTTGTGCTGAACAGAAGTCTCGAACAGTCCGCGCAACATGTGGGCGTGCATTATCCTGCTGAAAGATAGCTCCAGGGATGCCTTGAAGGAAAGGAACGACTTCGGGCTGTAGCACTTCACGGACGTACCTGTTGCTATTGAGATTACCCTCAATTCGTATCAAATTGGATCGTCCATGATACGAAATCGCACCCCAGACCATAACTCCGGGTGTTCAACCACTATGTCGTTCAATAATACACTCAGGAAGGCAGCGTTGACCGGCATAACGTCTAACACGAACACGGCCATCATGGGTCCACAAATTGAAGCGTGATTCATCTGAAAAGACAACTTGGTGCCAATCAGCTCGCCTGTCTCTGTGCTCAAGAGCCCACTGCCGACGCAGCCGTCGATGATTCGCCGTGAGGGGAATCCTGTATAAAGGCACCCTTGCACGCAATCCACGGCGCAGCAAACGACGACGAATTGACGAAGCCGACAATTGTACACCTGTAGCAGTAGACCAACGTGCTGCCAGCTGCCTGGAGGAAGCTGTGCGATCATTCACCGCCATGCGGAGCAGGTGTCGATCATCGCGCTCTGACGTCACCTTCTGTCGTCCAGTGGCTGTTTTTCGAGTTGTTCGGTGCTCGTCGGTCCACTGCTTCCAAACTCGCATCACTGTGGAACTGTTCCGCTGCATACGATCTGCTATTGCGCGATAGGAAAATCCTCCTTCTCGAATGCCGATTATCCTCCCTCGTTCAAACTCCGTAAGTTGCTTGAATTTCTTATTCTTCCGTCGTGGAGGCATACTCAGGTCTCACTAAACGTTTGCCACTAACAAATAATCATAGACTTTTTTCAACGTCCCGCTACAGCACTTTATTTATACGCTTTCAGCATCAATTCAGAGGGCGCTGGGCGCGCCGCGCACGCGCGATGGCTCTGAAACTTTATTAATTTGCATAATATCTTATAATTGACATTTGCTGCGAATTTCATTTGATTCTGATGATTCCTTCATGGTGTTGCATTTTCTACAAACAGCAGTTTATTTTCTGTAAGGCGATTTAGTATCTGTAAAACATTGTTCAACTAACAACTCTATCTAAATCCAGTTTCATAATTTAAGTATGTTTCATTTCATTTTCTCTTTAGTTTTTTTTTTCTTTTTTTTTATCATTAATTTCTCTAACTTTGATTTATATTTATTAATGAACTAAATTTTATCATCTTTCCATTATTTATAAGTTTATTATTTTTTTCAAGTAAATTTCTTATACTTAATTGTTACTGTTATTAAATGTATTTAGGTAACAAAAATAATTTTTAAAGTTTCCTTCTATTATATTTTTATAAACTATACAGATTATTTTATACGATTTCTTTAAGTAACTATTAAAATGTTTCATCTGTTTCAATATTTGCTTCTATACTAATTTTAAATAAATATTTGAAATTAATTCCTAATACTATTGAGATAACTATTTTCATTATATATATGTAGAATTTTTACATTTGGGACGCCTTCCAACACCATTCTTTCCAGGCGCAAACAAAGTAAGCGCAAGCACGGCCAGCGCAAGCACGGCTAGCGCAAGCTAGACGGAAGAGTGCAACCAACAGAAAAAGACGTGCGATCTGATAGTTCTTTAAATGTATAATCAATAGTTCTATTTTAACTTAGTAAGTGCTGTACAATAATATATGGTCAAATTAAATCTCATCTTTTAAGAATCCGTTTTGTTATTGAATCCGGAAAACAACTAGACATCTTTAAAACGAGTCAGGTACCCCATTTCCGTAGTTAGGATTCTACAGAGTAAAAAAATGGCGGCTTCGGCCGAGATGGAAAAGTAACTCATCAGTCAGAATTCAATGCACCTTGCCTTCTCACTGCAACATTACCATCCTGGTAATTTTGTTTTACAAAATAAAGCACGTTACATTTCTGGAATAGTTTTGAAGAGGAGTTTGTGGAATGGAAAAGTGCCTCTTGCTCTAGGAGTTCGAGGAAAGAAGTACTTCCTGTATTTGGAGTTCAAGATAAATGCATCCCGCATTCCTGAAATTGCTGCTGATAAGAAGATTTAATCGTCGAAACGCCATCCAGGTGAAAAAAATTCTACGTTTCGCTTTGTGAAAAAAATCATCCCAATTTTTGAAGCGCCTATTTGGATACTTCATAGTGTTGTATTATTCGATTTCAGTTACGATCTAGTTATATTTTGTGATAAATTACCATTAAGTGTACCTTTGAGAGACAGAGAACCGCCAAGAAATCCAACAAAATCGTTGGTGTGATCGCGCAAGTATTATCTCTCCATTGTGAAAAGTTTTTTTTTGAAAAAATGTGTCTATTAATGTATTTTATAATTTATTGTGAGAAGTTTTTTTTTTTTTTTTTTTTTGAAAAAATGTGTCTAAGAATATGTTTTATAATTTTATGTGTCACTTATCATAGTTTTCCAT
>BMAW01057714.1:337162-443213 GCA_019974015.1 Nephila pilipes | reverse complement strand
TATATATATATATATATATATATGTATATGTAGATTTTCAGCTAATTATTAGCTACATTAATTTTATTTTTCTCACTGTAAAACCGATCCAGTACTCAAATGATGTATCGAATCAGAGTCAATCGTGATAGGCTCATTAAGCGCCATCTTCCCAGAATAAAACTAAGTGACGCGCTCGTTTTCGCGCTCTCTTTCCACTTTCTCCGCTTCTCTTCTCCTTCCTACGCTCGGAGTAAACTTCAAACGCCCGAGCGCGTTCCATCGCCATCTATATGGGTTAAGGGGTCACTTCGCAGCGCCATCTCTGTAATGTTAAATGAAAGCCAATTTAGGAACAGATTTTTAAAATTATTTGATTGTAGAGTTACCAATTTTTTGTGTTCATTTATTGAATAGTTATTATTATTAATGAGAGCTTTAAAATTTTGATTAGTTTTTAAAAATTATTATGTGTTTTAACACGTGAAAAGTTAAAAACACAAGAAAATTTTGTGTATTTCAACCTCTAAAATTTTTCTATTTTTGACAAAAGCTCTCATTATTTCCTTTATGTACTAATTAATACACCAAATTTCAAAGCTATAAGATGAGTGAGTTTTCAAATGTTCTTTTTTTGAAATTTACAGTTTTGAGATAGACCAATTTAAGTACAAACTTACCATTCACTAATGATATCAACACCAAGCTTGGATTGCTTGGGTATCTGTCGAAATCATCTTCTTGTCTACATTTATAATAGTCTGTTTTTAATTCAGCTTTATTGGTTTCGTTAAATAAAGCCTCCTTTTTGCTTTCTTTATGTGAACACGATCTGCTTTGAATGCTCGACATGCTATAAAATCCAGGTTGAACATTTAATAAACTTAAAACTTTTAATTTTGAATATCCTTAGTTAAATAGAGATATTGATTCATACTTTCCAGCTTTTAATGTTCCTAATTCTACATATACATTATTGAGATTATGTACATGAATGATGCTATTTAAATTTGAATTTTTCCATAGGCATTTAGAAAATGATTCAGGACATAAAAATCTCTAACTATTGTATCTTTATAATAACATCAGGTAAAGTTATGTTTGTGTTTGTATTGTTTTCCTTCAGGACCTATTATATGCACCACTTATCTCACCAGTGGGGCAAAGACTGAAATCTTATATATCTGACTCGTGCGTAGCTCTGGTGATTGAAGATCAGAGCCCCTTCAGCAAAGTTCTCCACTACTTTCAGTATTTTGAAATACTTCTCTTGTGCCTTCTTTCCTCAAATTTGCGAATATCCTGGAAAATCTTCGGCATCCCAATCTTTTCCTAGTTTCGACACTAACTGTTGTCACGACACCATTTATGAACAAAGCCCTCCTTTTGCCGGAGTTGCCATCAATGAGCCAAAAGTACATTTGGACTTCATCATTTTTAAATATTATATTTAGAGCTATTCCCATAGAATCTTTTTGCATTCCTCTGTCATCATTTAATGTATAACTAATAAAAAGCGCTTAGTAATGGGAGGTAAATTCTCATCCTCCGCAAAACCATTTCACGTATACTCTTTCCCAATTGATCTCATAGCATATCAAGATCTCGTATTAACTTCATGCACATTAACATTATATCATTTAAGTTACACTCTAGGTGACTCTAATATTCAGGACTGGTTGTTCAAACCACAACTGACACAACAATAAATAGTTCTGTAAGACCTTGGATTTGACGACCGAAGATTAATATGGATACCATGTTTTTTTTATTTTATGCATGCTAGCTATTTAGCACTTAATAGGAGAAAACAGAAATTCAATTATTTTCTTAAATTGATCAGAAGAATTTAAAAAGCTTCTCAACAGCATACTTACTTAATGTTGATACTTACCATAACAAGCTTTTCTTACCATATTTATAAACATTTTGTTTATATGAAACTTATATAATAAAAGAACTTGTATTTAATATAATCTCTCTCAAACTTCTATTTCTTAAATGTTTTGAGCATTAAACTAGAGACATAATGAAAATATAAATGAAAAAGTTTTCGAAAGAACAGATTATCTACATAGGAGTCCTAAAATAGCACGTTATCGACATTAACAAAGCATTGAATGTAAACAAACTGCTATTACTATTCCTCTAATTCTTTCCTCAACAAGTTGCTGATCGATGAAAATTGTTTCATGATTTAAAATAATTTGATAAGGCTGGAAAGGAAAACGTAATAAGTTTTGGTTTTAAAAGAAGTGGGCGTGCATTCAGCTTGTTTGTGTTTGACACATGAGAAACAACTTTTTAAAAATATATTTAAAATAACTTCTACTTTGCTAGAACAAAATTTAATTGCAATTGGCTGAAAGATTTGAAGTTTCTTTTTCAAAAATTGAAAAATCGATTTTTGACCGATTTGCGTAAGTGACCCCTTAAATGAGGCAGATCTATCGTCTCGGAAGAACTGTTTTACATATATATCATGGTATAAACAATTTCCATTCTTCATCATCTCTCCTAATAAACAAGTAAAAGCTGCTGCAAGCTTCATCCTTGAATATCATCAACAACATTATCATGGAATCGAAATTACCCCCTAGACAACCATTGGTAAAAGAGCAAACTATCGTAGTCGGGATAGACAATCTCTCTTCACCCAATTTCTACAAAATTTATGAGGATTTCGTCCAGGATTACTACAAAAGGTCCAGGCAGCTCAGTTCCTTCAAAATGTATGAGAGTCGGACCGAGATTGCGTCAAGAGTAATGGGAGAGAATTGCAGTGAAAAAGAAAATATGATGCTCTGAGATCACAAAAATAGCCAGTGTCCGAGCGATATCTTCTACAACAAGAATAGCCAGTGTTTAGTGATAAATTTTTATCATTCCTATATTGTGAAGTGATAAGAAAAATTGATTACATATTTTGCTCCACTTAAAATATTGAAAGGTTTTGAAATTCATTTTTTACTATTATTGTGTTATTAGTTATTTTGAAAAGTATAAAGTATAATTAGTGAAGTTTTGAAAATTCCAGTATAGCTGGAGGCCAGCTCTATTTGGAGGGGTCGAACTCTGTAGGATTTTCCAGCTAATTATTAAGCAATTAATTTTATTTTTTCAATCTACTATAAAACCAGTTCCTCCGATACTCAATAGATGTCGCCACGAATCAGAGTCACGTGATAAGCTCATGCAGCGCCATCTATCCCAGAATAAAACTAAGTGACGCTCGTTTTCGCGCTCTCTTTTGCCGCCACTTTCTCCGCTTCTCTTCTCCTTCGCTACCCGCGTCGGAAGTAAACTTCAAACGCCCGAGCGCGTTCCATCGCCAATATGGGTTAAGGGGGTCACTTCACGCAGCCTTTTCCCTATCTCTGTAATGTTAAAAATGACCAATTTTAAGGAACATTTTTAAAAAATTGACTGGTTGTAGAGTTACCAATTTTTTTGTGTTCATTTATTGAATAGTTATTATTATTTTAATGAGAGCTTTTTTTGAAATTTTGATTAGTTTTTTTTTAAAAAAATTATTATGTGTTTTAACACGTGAAAAGTTAAAAAACAAAGAAAATTTGTGTACATTTCAACCTCTAAAATTTTTTTAAAAACTTTTTTTGACAAAAGCTCTCATTAAAATATTCCTTTATGTACTAGTAATACATGCACCAAATTTCAAAGCTATAAGATGAGTAGGTTTTTCAAAAATGTTCCTTTTGTGTTGAAATTTACAGTTTTGAGATAATGCAATTTAAAGTACAAACTTACCATTCACTAATAGATATCAACACCAAAGCTTGAATTGCTTGGGTAATCTGCTAAATCATCTTCTTGTCTACATTTTAATAGTCTGTTTTTAATTCTAGCTTTATTGGTTCTTTGTAAAACTGCCTTTTTTGCTTTCTTTATGTGAACACGATCTGCTTCTTGTAATGCTCGACATGTATAAAATCCAGGTTGAACATTTAATAAACTTAAAACTTTTAATTTTGTAATAAATCCTTGATTAAATAGAGATATTGATTCATACTTTCCAGCTTTTAATGTTCCTAATTCTACATATACATTATTGAGATTATGTACCAGATGATGCTATTTAAATTTGAATTTTGCCATGTAGGCATTTAGAAAGTAGTTCAGGACATAAAAAATCTCTAACTATTGCTTAATACAATTTATAATAACATCAGGTAAGTTATGTTTGTGTTTGTATTGTTTTCCTTTAATTATGGACCTATTATATGCACACCACTTGTCGTCACCAGTGGGGCAAAGACTGAAATACTGAGTATATCGCAGCTCGTGCGATGACTCTGAGTGATTGAAGATCCAGAGTGCCCCTTCAACTTAAAGTTCTCCACTATTTCCAAAGTAATTTGCGAAATACTTCTCTCTGTGTGCACTTCATTCCTCAAATTGCACGAATATCTGGAAAATACTTCGGCATCAACAATCTTTCCAGTTTCGACACTAACTGTTGTCACGACACCATTTAGTGAAACAAGCCCTCCTTTTGCCAGGTGCCATCAATAGCCCAAGTACATTTGGACTTCCATCATTTTTAAATATTATATGTTAGCAGCTATTACCATAGAATCTTTTGCGACTTCCTCTGTCGCATCATTTAATGTGTGGGATAACTAATAAAAGCGCTTAGTAATGGGAGGTAAATTCATCACTCCGCAAAACCATTTCGCAGCAGCATACTCTTTCCCAATTGATCTCATAGC
Organism: Nephila pilipes; assembly: GCA_019974015.1. NCBI lineage: Eukaryota > Metazoa > Arthropoda > Arachnida > Araneae > Nephilidae > Nephila > Nephila pilipes. The sequence continues at coordinate 438,504 of BMAW01057714.1, read as the reverse complement.
ATATCAAAGTCTCGTATTAACTTCATGCACATTAGTATATCATTTATTAGTTACACTCTGAGTGACTCTAATATTCAGGACTGGTTGTTCAAAACCACAACTGACACAACATATAAATAGTTCTGTAGCCAAACCTTGGATTTGACGACCAAGATTAATATGGATACCATGTTTTTTTATATTTTATGCATAACATACATAATTTTAAGCAATAAGAAAACAGAGAAATGTCAATTATTTCCTTAAATTGATCAGAAGAATTTAAAAAAAGCTTCATACTCAACAGCATACTTACTTAATGTTGATACTTACCATAACAGCATACTTACCATATTTATAAACATTTTGTTTATATGAAACTTATATAACTTCAAAAGAACTTGTATTTAATATAATAACATCTCTCTCAAACTTCTATTTCTTAAATGTTTGAGCATTAAACCGAGACATAATGAAAAATATAAATGAAAAAAGTTTTCGAAAAGAACAGATTGTCTACATTAGGCGAGTCTAAAATAGCACGTTGCATTCGATAACAAACGTTGAAATGTAAACAAACTGCTATTACTATTCACTTCAATTCTTTCCTCAACAAGTTGCTGATCGATGAAAATTGTTTTCATGAATTTAAAATAATTTGATAAGGCTGGAAAGAAGCATGTATAATAAGTTTTGGTTTAAAAGTGGGCGTGGCATTCAGCTGTTTTGTGTCTTGACACATGTAAACAACTTTTTAAAAAAATATTTAAAATACTTCTAATTTAGCTAGAACAAAAATTTAAATTGCAATTGACGCAGAAAGATTTGAAGTTTCTTTTTCAAAAAAAATTGAAAAATCGATTTTTTGACCGATTTGCGTGAAGTGACCCCCTTAAATGAGGCAGCCATCTATCCGTCTCGGAAGAACTGTTTACTACCTGTATATATATCATAGTGTAAACAATTTTCATTCTTCATCATCTCTCCTAATAAACAAGTAAAGCTACTGCAAGCTTCATCCTTGAATATCATCAACAACATTACATGGAATCCGAAATTACCCCCCTAGACAACCAGCCCATTGCGTAAGAGCAAACTATCGTAGATTCGGGATGAACAATCTCCTTCACCCCAATTTCTACAAAATTTATGGGGATTTCGTCCGGGATTACTACAAAATTTATGACGGCTCCGGCAGTGATTCCTTCAAAATGTATGAGTGATCGGACCGAGATTGCGTCAAAATTAATGGGAGAGAATTACGTGAAGAAAAGAAAATTGATGCTCGCCCTGAGATCAACAAAAATAGCCAGTGTCCAGCGACGACGTATCTTCTACAACAAGAATAGCCAGTGTTTAGTGATAACGTATGCTTCTACAACAAGAATAGCCAGTGTCCAGTGACAACGTATCTTCTACAAAGAAAATGTGTGCCTCATCCATTTCCACGATTTGTTTCCTACGACGACGAGTGTGTCCCGCCTACAAGTAGAACCTCAGTTTTTCTATCATCAAATGCTTCTTCGCATCAAGTTATTTATTTGTGCTAGTGATAATCTAAATGTGTGTTTAGTTTAAGCTCTTTATAAAGGCCGTCGATTGCTGAAAGAGCGTTGTTTTAAAAAATATATATATAAAATCCAGCTTATATTAATGTGCAAGTTTCACCGCAAGATTCCAGGTACTGTAAAACATTTATTTTTTCGGACAATCATCTAATTCTAATGAAGTGCCGTCATGTAATGTTTTATTTAATTATAAGAAGAAATATCTGAAGAAAAAGTAAATTAAACGTATCATTTTCTAAGTGCGTTTATATATATATATATATATATATATATATTCAAATTGTCATCTTAAGTTCAAAATCTAAGAGTGTCTTTTTTATTATTATTATTGTGTGTGTGAATTGATATGCCATGATATCAAATCAGTCAGCGCTCTCATGGCAGAAACGAATAAATGCATAAGTAATTAGACTTCCTCTTTCAAAATCGTAAACATTTCAACAGATCTCCCCTTTCCCATAATTTCAACGTAGCCGAAACATGTCTGCTGTTTCATTTCACTCTCTCAATGAATGATAACTTATTACTTTTAAAAAATAGGTTTTGCAGATTCTTGAATTCTAAATTAAACGAATTGAAAGTGTATTCTCAAAATAGATGATTTTTTTTATTTTTTATTGTATGATTATTTCACTGTATGTCTGAATATTTTTTTTGGTTCTAATTGAATTACTTTATATTCTTTCACAATGTTTAGTTTTAGTTCTGTGGAAAATTTTAACTAAGGGATTTCAGATTGATATGATAAATAATTCTTATTTTTTAAAAAAGGTGTACTTTAACAAATTATATTGCAATATTATTTATATTATTTTCACAATTTATTTCAAATATCCTTGCATTAATTATTGTATTCGATATATATTTTGATACATATACATTTATCTAAGCAAATTAATTAAACGATATTCACCATAATAAGCGTGTTTCATTTTAAAATCACTTTTGTTGTTATTACGCAAAAACGATTAGAGTATAAATTTTCAAATTTATTCATTCTATTTAACTATTCTCATATTAATTTTAAAATGTCGTACCTCACTAAAGGACGTCGGGAAGATATATTTGTCCTAGCGAAAGAATTAGATCTAAAGCCTGATTCTTCAATGACAGTTAAGAAATTAAGGGACTTAATCACTAAAGATACTGAATATGATGAGGAATTCACTAAAAATTTGTTTACGAGTATAATAGAGCAACGAAAAGAAAAAGAAGAAACATTGCGCCTTGAAACACTACGAAAAGAAGAAATTGAAGAAAAGTTGCGCCTTGAAACACTTGCCGAAGCACAACGAAAACAAGAATTTGAAGAAAAGTTGCGTCTAGAAACCCTTGCTATAGAAGAGAAACGACGACAAGATCAACATGAAATTGAGCTAGAGCGATTAAAATTAGAGAATCAACTCATATTATACTCAACGGTTGACGAAACCGACCATTCGAAATTACTAGGCAAGGAAATATCCAAATTTCTCCATAAATATGAAGTTAAAGAAGATATTAGCTTATATTTAGTCTTATTCGAACATCAAGTGCAACGATTAACAATTTCAAGAGAACATTGGTTTTCATATCTTTTAGGACTCTTACCGTCCGAAATTTCTCACATAATTGCACGTGAACCAGAGGAGATAGCAAACAACTACGACCACGTAAAAGAACTTCTGCTTAAAAGATTTAAATTAACGCCAGAAAAGTTTCGCCAGTTATTTACAACGCATCAAAAAGTTTATAGACACACTTGGACCGATTTTTATCACGAACTTGCAACATATTTTGATGGATGGACATCAGAGTTAAAAATCGAATCTTTTGAAGAGTTAAGGAAACTGATCATCTCAGATCAAATGAAACGTAGAGCTCCTACAGACTTTAAGCAACATTTTCTAGACGAATGGACAACGATAAATTCGCCAGCCGAATTAGCAGAAAAGTTCGAAGAGTATGAAGACGTCAGGAGAACATTAAATCAAAAGCCAGTTAATACGCATTTTAGGGGTAAACAAGATTTCAGAGCTTCATAAAAATTTCGTCAGTTTGAATCGCCACGAAAGTTCGAGCAGGATATATCAAGTTGGAAAGTTGCAGCAACCACTAATTACAATCGACATCACGATGCTCAATCCGCTAGTCACAGAAGTCATGAAGGAAATCACGCAAACTCAAATCGACGGATTGAAAATCGAATTCACGTGAGAGAAAGGTATTCGAATTCAAATGTTTCTAATCACGCTCAAAAGAATTACTCCAGGTTTAGAAGATTCAACGATTCAGCGAAAGAGCTAAATACAAGCCAGCCGAAGAGAACTACGAATTTCACGAGAGAAACAAGCAAGCCTACGGCAACATGTGCCACTATCAGTCAAGAAAATCTACGCACCAAGGAAATAATGTTTGGAAACAAGAAAATTACTGCGCTTATCGACACCGGAAGTACCGTCAGTCTACTACGAGAAAATACCAGCAGAAGAATCTTCGATCCAACGAAACTAGCGAAGAACAAAATTCTCTTAACAGGCATAGGTGATGCTCAAGTCACTACGATGGGATCCTTCGAACAAGAATTTCAGATGGATGAAGAAAACTATTCACTAACTTGGCGTATTGTACCTACAAAAACAAAACTAAAAAACTAACGCAAGCAGTCATGGGTTTAGATATTTTAAAGACGCGTGCATCAGTCAACTTCACGGAGATGGTGTAGAATTTGATAAATATGAAAACAAGCATGCTCAATGCAGATACAAGCTTGAGCTTGTCAGAAAAAGTAGAACTGAATCACATGGGGTCGAAATCAAAAAAGATTTACTGAAAGAAATGATGAAGAGCTTCTAAGCCTGAAGGCAAGCACCGATGTTACCGGGGTATTTTAAAGAAGGATGAACAGTTTGTCAATCGCCACGCCGATTAGCATTCACGAGAAAGAGAAAAAAGTAAACAAAGCAGATAGGATGATGAGAAACTCCAAAAGAAAGACATCACGTACTTTAACTCATCAGATACGCCAGTTTAGACTTACATATTTACAAATATAGAAGGAAGAACAGAGTTACAAAGCAAAGATGCTACGAAGAATACGGAAGAATACAATCCGAAGATTGGTACAAGAAAAAAAAAAAAAAAAAAAAAATCTGCAGGTAAATGGCTCACCATACAAAACGGACACGATAAAACATTTTCTATCAGCACCCATTTTAAATATCAAACATAAGTTATTATTTGAGGTGAAGTTCGTTTGATTTGTTCACGCTATATTATATTCTTTTATGTACTAGATATTGTCTTGTGTATTTTACATTTTTATATGAAACTTTTTTTACATTTTATGCGGCTTCATATCAAATTTTTATCATTCCTATATTGTGAAGTAGTAAGAAAATTGATTACATATTTTTTATCCATAAAATATTGAAGGTTTAAGTGTTTACTATTATTGTGTTATTAGTTATTTGAAAAGTATAAAGTATAGTGTGAAGGATTTCTTTGAAAAAATTCCAGGTATAGCTGGAAGTCAGCTCTATTTGGAGGGTCGAACTCTGTGGGATTTTCCAGCTAATTATGTAGCTAACTAATTTTATTTTTTTCACTCACTAATAAAACCATTCCTCCGATACTCAATAGATGCGTCCGGAATCAGAGTCAATGTGATAAGTCAAGTGCAGCGCCATCTATCCCAGAATAAAACTAAGGACGCTCGTTTTCGCGGTCTCTTTGCCGCCACTTTCTCCACTTCTCTCTGCAAACTGCCCGCGTCGGAAGTAACCTCACGCACTGGCGCGTTCATCGCCAATATGGGTTAAATGAGGCAGCCATCTATCCGTCTCGGAAGAACTGTTTACTACCTGTATATATATCATAGTGTAAACAATTTTCATTCTTCATCATCTCTCCTAATAAACAAGTAAAGCTACTGCAAGCTTCATCCTTGAATATCATCAACAACATTACATGGAATCCGAAATTACCCCCCTAGACAACCAGCCCATTGCGTAAGAGCAAACTATCGTAGATTCGGGATGAACAATCTCCTTCACCCCAATTTCTACATATATATATATATATATATATATATATATATATATGTACATATATTGGGTTGACAACTAAGTAATTGCGGATTTCACTCATAGATGGCGTCAGTTCAATTTTTAGGTTTGCAGACGTAGTACAAATGTAAAACACATTTTATTATTTGATAGTTGGCAATTCAGCTGTCAATCAGTAAAAAATGTTTTTTGATCGGTTGCGTAGTTTTCGCTTAGCCTTCGTTGAAGAATGCAAAATCAAAAGGAACATTTTCGTCATATTTTGCTTTTTTATTTCCGCAAAGGGAAAAACACATCGCAAGCTCATAAAAAGTTTTGTGATGTTTATGGTGACGAAGCCTTAAAAGAACGGCAGTGTCAAAATTGGTTTGCCAAATTTCGTTCTGGTGATTTTTCACTCAAAGATGAAAAACGCTCTGGTCATCCAGTTGAAGTTGATGACGCCCAAATCAAAGAAATAATCGATTCGGATCATCACAGTACAACACGTGAGATTGCAGAGAAGCTTCATGTATCACATACATGCATTGAAAATCACTTAAAACAACTTGGCTATGTTCAATAACTCGATATATGGGTTCCTCACGAACTGAAAGAAACGCATTTAAGGCAACGCATTAACAGCTGCGATTTGCTAAAGAAACGTAATGAAAATTATCCATTTTTAAAACGACTGATAACTGGCGATGAAAAATGGGTTGTTTACAACAATATCAAGCGGAAAAGATCGTGGAGCAGGCCAGGTGAACACACTCAAACAACATCAAAAGCTGATATTCATAAAAATAAGGTTTTGTTATCAGTTTGGTAGGATTACAAAGGAATTGTCTACTTTGAACTCTTACCACCCAACCGAACGATCAATTCTGATGTCTACATTGAACAACTAACGAAATTAAACAATGCAGTTGAAAAAAAGCGGCCCGAATCGACAAATCGAAAAGGTGTTGTATTCCATCATGACAATGCAAGGCCACACACATCTTTGGTCACTCGGCAAAAATTATTGGAGCTTGGTTGGGATGATTTGCCACATCCACCATATAGTCCTGATCTTGCACCATCTGATTACTTTTTGTTTCAATTTTTACAAAACTCCTTGAATGGTAAAAATTTCAATAATGATGATGATGTCAAATCGTACCTGATTCAGTTTTTTGCTAATAAAAACCAGAAGTTTTATGAACGTGGGATTATGATGCTGCCTGAAAGATGGCAAAAGGTCATTGATCAAAATGGGCAATACATTACAGAATAAAGTTATTTAGTTCCATGAAAAAATTGTCTTTGATTTTCTAAAAAAAATCCGCAATTACTTAGTTGCCAACCCAATATATATATATATACATATATATATACACACACACACACACACACATATATATATATACTAGCTGATACCCGCCCGATTCGCTGGGCAGACGCTAATAATATATTTTGGAACCTATACTTAAAATATCAAGGAAATGTTAAATTTTTAATAATCTAATAATAAATATAATGATAATCTAAATTTAAAATTTTAAGAAATTGATGATTTGTAATAATGGTTATCCACGACTTTCAAATATAAGAGAAAAGTAATTAATTGTTAATAGTTTATCAGTGTATATAAAAAAATATATATATATTTACAAGCATAAGTAATTATGTATGAGCAATTAATGAACAATAGCCCTGTTTACAATATTAAGTTATGTACTTGCCTTTAGGTACATCTTACATAAATTCTACTGCATTTATAGCTTAAAAAAATTTGTACAGTGCTAAAATCAATACCACTCTATACACTGAACTTAACGAAAATTTCAAAAATTAAATTTAGTAAAATTTAAAATTTTTTAAAATTTATGATTCAAATTTGCTAAAATTTTTACACAAATATTTTGCTATATCTAAAATTTGGTGGCATTTAATACAAAAAAATTAAGTTCACCCTGTAGAAAATATATTCATTTCATATTGTGCAAATTATGAGCTTTATAGATAAAGTAGAATTTGAGAAAAAGTATACCAGAGTCCTAAAAAAACACATTTTGAGAAAAACTCAAATAAAGATATTTTTCCCTATAATTTATAATATATTATTTTTTAATGCAATCCAGCCTTCTATTATGTATAATTGGATATTTCTACATCATTTTATCAATTAATTGTTTTAGAATTTTAAATTCTAGTTTATTTAGAAGCAATTTGAATAACTATCTTTACTTCGTTATTTATGTCATCGATAATTCACATAATCTTCCACACAAAATACAAATGTTTTACACATGTATCTATCAATATTTTAACTTATATTACTTCCACAAGAAAGACTTATATTTTATAAAGCATACAACATAAATATATTTGAAGAAAAATGTACCTGAATCTTATCGTACCTCCATAAAAACTGATTTCGAGGAAACGCGAATAATTATATTGTCTGCAATTTCTAAAATAATCCAGCACTATAATCTAACTGAATAGATTGCTCCAAATTATTCTGCTTTTGCTTTCGAATTTTGTTTTTAATTCTAGCTTCTTTAAAAGCTTTCTGAATTATTATTTCTGCTTCGCAAACTCTTTTATTATCAATGTTTCGTAATGCCTTTCTCATATAATATGGCCAGGTTTTACTCCCATTTCTGCTAATACCTTCAACCTACTTTGAGCACCATCATTGAAGGATATTATCGCATCCATTACACCTATTTTAATTGTTGTTATGCTCATAAAAGTTGTTTTGGGTAAACGTTCCCATATACAATGGTTAAAACTTTCATTAGGGTTTGAGTTTTACCATGAATACACCTCTCCAACAATTTCTTATCACTTAGAGATTTGAATATAGGCTTTATGGTAAGAAGCACAGATTCAGGAAGTGAATGTTTATGTAAATAAATCTTTCCCAACAATAAAGCTTTATTATACACACACCATGTATCCGAGCTAGACGGGCATAATCCATGCTGCGGGTTAGCATCTGTAGATAGTTTATGGAAATAAACTGACCATACAGCTTTTACCATATCAGATATGGGACGTCTTATGTTTCGACGAATAGCCAAGCCATAATATCACTGCAAAAGAATTATTTCATTATCTTTAAGCCTTCCGCGGCCAGTAATACTTTTTCCATCAGAAAGCTTGCGAGATTTCATAATACTTCTCAAAGCTCGCAATCTACCAACCATTCGTTTCTGCACGTGTCCAACGCATTCCAATTTTTTTACCTCTACATCATCTCCGTAAACGTTTGCTTTCGGTAATGTGTTGAAGGCCTTAGAATCACCATCTCCAAAGTAATTCACATACCTAACATTACTCAATCTTTCAGAATGTTGAAATATTTTTAAAATGCCGTCCAATTCCATTCCCCCACTGAAACCTTCAAATTTTTTTCGCACGTGTGGTCTTTATTATTTCTGTTTTTACAATTGAAGCAGTATTTGCTAAGGCATTAGAAATCTAAGACTTTTTCAGTCTCTAGACATGTAGCAGATACGACTCCGTTCAAGGATGTGTGGCCGCGCTTCTGCCAATTGCCATCAAAAACTGCTGTGATATCCCTGTTGTTGTTATTATTTTTCACAGTATCTTCTACAGCATTTCTCATTGATTCTCTACTCACTTTCATCAGGCTACGCAAGAGTATATCATTATAAAGTTCAAATTTTGCAGGAGGTGGAGGTAAATTCATAATTGCACAAAAAGTCTTCCCTGCACTGTTACCTTTTCTTATAGAGCGCATACCATAGGCCAATCTAATATTAATGTCATCAATTCCATTTGTCATATCAGATGACATTGCGCTAGTACCTTGTCCACAGTAAATACACTGTAAAACTAAATTCACACTTAATCCTCTGCGAGATCCAGAATCTTCATTAATGAAAAGGGAATCTAATTGATAACAGAATTTGCATTTTGCGACATTCTTTAATAACTGAGAAATAATATTTATCTGAATAATAATATTCACGATATTGCGATCATCGAAATCAGCATCGCTTACAGTTATTGCAGCACTTTCAATTTTCTTTTTCGAAGTAGAGGCATTATTAGTTTTGGCATCCAAAATTTCTTCAGCTTTTTGTTTTGGTATGAAATAGCATCTACGTTTCCCAAACGATTTTGTGCGAGGCATAGTTAAAGCGAACGACAAAAATCAAGAATTAAAAAAATATATATAAGTAAATGTACTGGTTGCGAGAATAAATTTTCAAAATACAAACGAGATTATCCAGCAAAACAGTGTACATTAAAATGTAAACACAAGTTTTAATGCAGGGAAAGTCACATTAACAGAACATGTTAACGTGAAACTTAAGACTTCAAAGTTAATTTCAAAAATAGGAAAATGATTGCGTTTTAAAATCATATCACAAAATCATGTCACGTCCCCTTTTAAAAAAGGGGGCGTGTCACGTTTGTTTATAATTTTAAAATTCGATTTTTTGAAGGTTCTAATTTTCCAATTCTTATAAATGATACATCTTTGGATTCAGAAAAGCTCCCTCTATTTATTAAAATCAAAATTAAAAAATGCCAAATTTGAAGCATTTTGGTGTCTCAGTTACCTAAAACAATTAATTTTATTTTCCAATGTACTGTAAAACCAGTTCCTCCAATTCTCGATATATGGCACTACGAATCAGCGTCGTGTGATATCTCATGCAGCGCCACCTATTCCAGAACAAAACTCAATGACCTTTCGTTCTCGTTCTCTCTTCCCCCCCCCTTTTCCGCTTCTCTTCTCCTTCGTATTACCTGCGTCGGAAGTAAACTTCAAACGCCCGAGCGCGTTCCAGCGCCCTTCGCCAATATGGATTAAATGAGACAGCCATCTATTTTGCTCCGATGAACTGGTCAATTCATCATCATCTATTGTAAATACTTTTCACTCTTCATCATCTCTCCTAATAAACAAGTAAAGCTACCGCGAGCCTCTTCATTGAATTTCTACAAAAACCACATGGAATCCGGTAATGGAATTACCCCCCTAGACAACCTCCCCTTCGCGTTAGAGCAAACCATTGTAGATTCGGTATGAACAATCTCATCACACCACAGTCTATATATATATATATATATATGTTATATATATGTATATATGGAAAATATTTCTTATTTAAATTTAATCGAAACAAATAAAATAAAAAAAGGAAATGGATTATTAAAATATTAATTTAGAAATATTTGGCAGTAAAATTTTAGAATAATACATACGTTACAAATTTTCAGGTTAATGGGAACATTTCCTACTGGAAAAGCAATGTTTGCATGCCTATTTTTGAAAATAGAAATTTAGTTATATTTTACGCAATAAAAAATTAGATTGTGGAAAGAAAGCAATAATAATTTATCTCATAATAAAAATGTTTTCTTTTATTTTGTTTGGGCTTATTGTCCTATTAATTTTCAAATACTCATTTGAAATCTGAAAAGTAATAATAATTATAATTTGCAAATAAGAAAATATGGTCCTTTTAAATGTTTTTTTAAATATTACATGCAGTAAAAATAATTAATTTTGGGCTGTGGACTTTTACTGTTTTAAATTCTAATTTTAAAAATAGATGGCGATAGCAGTTTAATTTTTATAAATTTTAATAACATTTTGCTAAAAAATATGGATTCTAAAAAGGTTTAATTGAAAAAAAAAAATTGATTTTTAAAATATTTAGAAATTTTGCCATTTTTGCTTCTTGTTTTATAACAACAGTTTTCTATTTTTTATGCTAGAATAGGCGATAATTTTGTTAGGCACAAACATACGTTTGAATTACATTGTTAATTCAGGTTTTAGAATCATTTTAAAACTATTAGCGACAAAGGAAATAGTTAAATGATCAGTGTTTATTCGAATTATTTTAGTTAGTAGGCTTACTTTGATTTATTATTTTTAAATAGTTAATCCTTTTTTGCATTTTAATGAGGAAAAAAAATATATACTCATACTGTCAATTTTCCAAACATATTTCTTTTCAAATTATTGTAAAATAAGTCTAATTCGGATGTAATGGATCCATGAAGTAATTTTTATTTACGCATCTCCTTCCAAAGCTTGAAATTGCTATATAAATTTCTTGATATGCGCTCTTATTCTCTTTATTTTATTAACAAAATCTAATTTTTAAAAAATGTATTTTATTTGTTTATTCTTATGATTTTTCCCTTCATTAATTAATGATATTTCTTAACACGCATCTCTTTATTTACTAAGTATATATATATATATATATATATATTCTGGTTTCAGGTTTCATATGAAATGTGATTTCCAGAGTTTAGTGTTTACAATTTAGTAACTCTTAACAATTTTACTCCCCGTGCGAAGATTCTTGGTGTTTAGATGCGCAGCCAATTTTTTGAATTTAGCATTAATAAGCCTCTAAAGTGAGTACATAACATTCTGAATTTAAAATGTATGCTTAAAATGCATTAAACTGTTAAATTTGTTTGTATTTCTTTGCATTACTATTTATAATACTAATACATGTGGATAGTTTTTAATAAGAAAATCTTGATTTTCTCATACTTTTTTGGGTTTTTTATATCATTAATTAATTTTTTTTTGCTATAGAAATAACTTTCAATTCTTTGTGTGTTCTTTTTTCTTAATTTTACTTTTTTGTTTTAAATTTTTATATATTTTTCTATTTCATATTTTTGGTGTTACAACCGTATTTGGTTGATGGAGATATTTAGGCATATAGTTCATAAACAACCCAGCAGTAGACTAAAATAATACAACAACATTTTAAAAGAAATTAAAGATTTCTTACAGTTTTTAAAAAACATAAATTTTTCGAAATTATGTTTATTTTTCTATTGTAATTTATCATATAATCAGTATGTTAAGATGTTTATTTACGCTTGAAATTCACATTTTTAAGATTATGAAAATTAGTGTTAACTCGTTTTTTTACTTATTTGAACCTTTAAAGGAAAAAAAAAATGTAAAATGAAAATATATAAAACAGACATGTTGCATCAATCAATTTTTATTTGTTTAAAGTATCAATTTTTTATGAGCATCGTTACTTAAATTCACTAAATCCCTAACATTAACGGAAAGATAAATAAATATTAATATATTCTGAAAGAATATTTAACAACGCAAGTGTTTTTCCGAAGTGAATTTATCTCGTATGAAAGGAAGAACACTTAATAAAATTACTTTGAATAATGAAAACATACCTTTTATCACGAAAAATAAACAAACACTGCTTTTTGCTACTTTTAGTCAACAGACGTGGTGTATCGGAAGTTTCCTTTTAATCTCGATAATTCCAGAACTCTTAGAACCACTAGCGAAAAAGAATTTTTTTATTTTTACAAAGTAAACCAGGATCGTTCTTGAGATGAATTTTTTTTAAGAAAAAAAAAAGATTTTTTTTTTCTTTCAAAGTCATCTTTGATAAGTTTCGAGAATGTATATTTCGAATGAGAAAAATTTTAAAATGGTATTTTTACCATTAGCTTTCTCTTATGTTAGCGTACAATTTTTCTTTCATTAATTAAAAAAGTTATAATTAGTTTGCACTTAATATTTAAGAATTTGAAAATCTGCAGGATTAACATTTCAACGAAAAATTTTATTCTTTAAAAAAATAGTTCAATATCATAAATAGTAAAAAATATTTTAACTGCAGTATAATATTCAGCATAGAATAGAATTAAATTACTAATTTCATAGTTTAAATTCGAAATGAAATTTTTACATTTGTTTCCATTTCTTTAAGAATAACTAATTGTTACTCACCACATTCTTGCAAAATTAATGCACATTTGAAACTAAACGTCAATTCAATGAGAAGACATTATCTTTAGGAAGATAAAAATTTGTTTTTTTAACTATTATTATTTTTCTTTTCAATAATATATATATTATTTTTCATTTATTTCGATACCTTAATCATAAAAATATTAAAAAATTCAATAATATAGAATCAGATAAAAGCGAAGCAGCTGAATAGGTTTTAGACTGATGTAACAGAAAGTGTACATTGACAACCATCTGAGTAAGACGGCAAAAGTCCAAAAGTATGAAGTCCAAAGCTAAAAAGGTTTCATATTCCTCTAACAGAATATATATATTGACCACCATTTGCGTGCTAAAATTTTGGACTTAACGTTTTTGCTCTTAAAACGAGCAAAAGCATTAAACCCAAAGTCTACTAATTACAGTTGACAGTAAGCACTGCACTTTCATTAAGATTTAAAATTTTGAGTTCAGAAGTAATGGAGTTATATTTGTACAAGAGATGTGTCGATACACTTTAGTATTAAAAGTACCAAATTTGCAAGCGAAACTTATCAAATGACGCTTGGGTTCATGATTATTTGTCTAGATCGAATGTGTTTTCCATGTTTGGAAAACTTCGAGACGGTAAAGAGGACGTTTTAGATGAAGAATTGGCGGCAATGAAAAGTTGTTCTATTCGTGATTTTTATTTAACAAATCATGAGGACTTATAATGAAATGAATTGCATAAGATAAAATCTCTACCCAACTAAATGAAACGTGATTTACGAAAATTACATGATCCAAATAAAAGTAAGAAACTTAGTAGGAGAAGCGTGTATGTAAACGAAATTAATTGAATTTAGGAAGTCATAAGATTTGAAATAAAAAGTTTGAAATTAATGGTCAGTAGAGAACGATTGTTAGTGTGTAGATGTAGTTAACGTGTGTGAATCTACTCAGTTTATGATAGGATTAGAATTCATGATCTCTCGGTGTGAGTAGGAGCTAAGGAAACTTCTGCAATCTCTCGTCTTCACAAGTTAATTTACTTGGACCTGAGTACGCTGGTAATTTTATCGTAAAGTTTTCATGATAGACTACATTACAATCGCATCGAGGTTTTGTTGACAAAGATAGAATACATATTTATAATTTACAAAACGTAAATAAACTAAAATGAACTATCTTCTGTTTCTACATCATTTCACTGTTACATTTGTGTGATTAGATTTTACCTTTGAAACTATTTAGCTGATAAACGGGGACTTTCGTAACAAATAACAGAAAGGCGTACCATCCCAAGCTCACTAAAGATTAATAAATAAATAAGTAAAATAGAATAAAACGAACCCCCATCCACTTCAATTTCAAAAAACGAATAACAGAAAGGAGTTACTGCCCAGACTCGCCTCAATGATAAAAAAAAAAATCTAAAAAGGGATAACAGAAAGGCTTAACTGCCTAACACGCTAATGGGTAAAAAACAACCATTTCGATTCCATACATTTCGAGTCAAGACAATATTAGTACTTTTTTCTCATTGCTTTAATATTATTTTATTAATATTATACTACATTATAAATTCTTTAAATGTTATTTGACAAAGAAGAAAGCACATTCATGATTTAAGAATCATAAATAAACTGATAATTATTTCTCCACTATATGCCTAAAGCTCTAAATTTTATTCTACATTCGGAGGTACTTTTGTAAACCGTCACGCGATTTCATTTAACAACGCTTCTATGTATTTCACTTGGTGTGTGTCATCAAGTTTTCGATCGTTAATTTAACCTAATTCCCATCAAGCTAAAGCTCTGAAACTTTGAAAATCTTCTTACGCGCCTAACAATGCAATTTTTAGTCATTTTTGATTAGTTGTACCTAAGTTATGTACCTAATTTATGTATTAGTTGTACCTGCTATTAGTTGTTTCTTCAGGGATGTATGGTAGAGGAATCATGAAATGGAAGTCAACTTTGGTTGCTAGACTTGGCAAATTAACTTTCATGATAATTTCAAATAATTGAAGATATTGCAGTATGACTTATACTTTGACAGTTGATAGCTCGGAAGCCAATGGATAACTCAGTATGTGAACAGTTTGAAATTCTCCACCCCCATATATATATACAAATTTTAAAAATTACAACACATAATAATCTACGAATGTCCAACACTGAGTTAGTACTATCAATTGATGAAAAAAAATGTTTAACTAAATCATTATTAAACAAACAAATATTAACGCAAATCAGATAAAATTATTTTTATATAATAACTGAACAATCTATTAAAGAACAAAAAAAAAAAAAAAAAAAAAAAAAAATTAAGGAAAAAGTAAACAAAAAAAAAAAAAAAAAAACAAAAAAAACATTAAGGAGAAAGCTAAGAGAAAGAAAATAAAAAAAAAATTAAAATAATGGAAATTATATAATTAACACTTTTCTATACTTTGGAATGGAATAAAATGTGTTTATACCTGCAATTACTGATTAAAGCATCATACTTCAGTGTATTATATATTAAAATGTATTTTAACAAAGATCGGAAAATTCAGAAAATCAACCGTAGGAAAGGAATTTTACCATACGAATAATCAAATTAGCTACAAAGAACAAAATAACAACTAATTAAAGCATCTGAAATATATTAAAACCAATTAAGAAATTAAATAAAAAGAGAAGCATTAATTTAAGAAAAAATAATTAAAAATTTCAGCATTCTAAAACAAAATGTAATATAAAAAAATGCTTATCACACGTCAACAGAAATAATACTGATACTTTTTAAAGACTAAAAACAAATGCAGAAAGATACTAAATATCTAAACATATAAAAAAAATTGCAACAAAAATAAATCAACAATTACCACTATAACAAATATTAAAAATATATAAAACACTACACAAATTTCATATATATACTTACCAGTCTTTTCCAAAAAAAGAATATATTTTTAATATATTTATTGATTTAGGAGAAAAAATGCTAATAAATAAATTGATTTGAATAAATGAATTGTTTTTTGCTAACAATTATATTTAACAAAAACATTAATAAAATATATTGAAAGAAGAATATTTAACAAATTTAAAAAAAAACATGAAAATAAACTAAGAAATAAAAACTTGAAATTTTTTATTATATATATATATATATATATATATATATATATATATCCTTTTCGAGACGCTTTCCAACACTGGATGGCGACACTTGTTCTTTTGGTTAAAAGCGCAAACACGGCGAGCGCAAGTTAGATGGAAGAGTGCGACCGACAGAGAAAGTCGTGCGATCTGATAGCTCTTTAAAATGTGTAGTCAATAGTTCTATTTTAACTTAGTAAATACTGTACAGTAATATATGGTTTAATTAAATGTCATATTTTAAAAATCCGCTTTGTAATTGAATCCAGAAAACCCCTAGACGTCTTTAAAACGAGCCATGTACCCCATTTCTGTAGTTAGGATTCTACATATATATATAACTTCTATTTTTTGCTTTGGGATCAAAAATTATAATTAGCGTTATTACGAAAATGATCAATTCATGATATTTTGCTATAACAGGTCAATTGAAAAGTCCCCGGCCTGAAACAAAGATGGTGCTACTAGAATTAAATCCATATGTCTTTTAGTTAGCCCTAACCCTAAAAAGATGCGTGTATAAATTTCACAGCTGTCGGATCATTAGTTTGTGAATTATAGGATTTTGAGTGAAGCAACTTTTGTTATTGTGAAAAAAATGGATAAAAAGGAATTGCGCGTGTTGATAAAAGATTGCTTTTTGAAGGGAAAAAATACAGTTGAAGCAAAAATTTGGCTTGATGCCGAGTTTCCGGACACTGCCCCAGGAAAATCAACCATCAAGGATTGGTATGCTAAGTTTAGACGCGGTGAAATGAGCACCGAAGACGGTGAACGCAGTGAACGCCCAAAAGAGGTTGTTACCGAGGAAAACATTAAAAAAATCCACAAAACGATTTTGAATGACCGTAAATTGAAATTGAATGAAATAGCAGACACTCTAAAGATATCAACTGAATGTGTACATCATATCATTCACGAATATTTGGGTATGAGAAAGCTCTGTGCAAAGTGGGTGCCGCGCGAGCTCACTTTTGACCAAAAGCAACGACGAGTTGATGATTCGGAGCAGTGTTTGAAGATGATCAAGCGTAATAAACCCGAGTTTTTAGGTCGATATGTGACAATGGGCGAAACATGGCTCCATCATTTCACTCCGAAGTCAAATCGACAGTCATCCGAGTGGACTGCACACGATGAACCCGATCCAAAGCGTGGGAAAGCGCAATAGTCTGCTGGCAAGATTATGGCGTCTGTATTTTGGGATGCGCATGGAATAATTTTCATTGACTACCTTGAAAAAGGAAGGACCATCAGCAGCGACTATTACATAGCGTTATTGGTTCGTTTGAAGGACGAAATCGCCGAAAAATGGCCGTATTTGAAGAAAAAGAAAGTGCTGCTTCACCAAGACAATGCACCGTGTCACAACTCAGTGAAAACGATGGCAAAAATGCATGAATTGGGCTTCGAATTGCTTCCTCATCCACCGTATTCTCCAGATCTGGCCCCCAGCGACTATTTTCTGTTCTCAGATCTCAAAAGAATGCTCGCTGGGAAGAAATTTTCGTCCAATGAAGAGGTGATCGCAAAAACTGCGGCCTATTTTGAAGCAAAGGAGAAATCGTACTACAAAAATGGTATCGAAAATTTGGAGGGTCTCTATAATCATTGTATCACCTTTGAAGGGAATTATGTTGAATAAAAAAAAAACTAATTTTGCCCAAAAAATGTGTTTTACTATGGTGGGCCGGGGACTTTTCAATTGACCTGTTACACATTAAATTTATTTCTTCCTGTTCTGACAGTTTTGAATAAAACTTTAAACACATTTAAAAAATATCATTTGAAGCAGGTACACTTAATTTTATTTTGAAATCTAATTTTATTCTTATATAAAAATAGATTTTTTTTTTTTGTTTTTAAAAAAAAAAAAAAAAAAAAAAAAAAAAAAAAATGAACATACTTGATTGATTAATTCTGACTCATATATTCTCCATCTATGTTCCGAAAGTGTTACACTGACACATCGTAAATCAACTATTTTCTCTACTGAAGTTATTTCTTTGAAATCCCTGTTCGCAAAAAAAAAAGGATTCTAGTCCCAGGCACTTTCGTAATAGAAAGTGGTTTTCTACCTTTAGAATATGGAACTTTCACTGGAAATCTGAAATATTATATGAAGTGTATGGAACAGTAACTATAAATCTTTCAATATGAAAGCACCAAGAAAAATATTTTATTAAGAGTTTGGTTTTCTATTTTCAAGGAATATGTAGACAAAATTCAGCTCCGTAAAACAAATATATTAAACATGATGAAAGCTACTTAAAACTGTTTAATTTTTAGTTCTTGAATAAAGAAGCTAGTAACCTTCAGGGGATCTCAATAAACAGTATATTTAAGCTATATAGAATAATTATTAAAACATTTTTTTTTTTGTTGAAGGAAAATAATTATATTTCTGTCACGATTTTAAAGACAAAAATCTTCATTTAATCGGTTCACAGAAAATACATTTGCCTTTATTTTCCAGATATCTGTCTCCCTTTTTATTACTGATAATAATAATATCGAATAATGATTCTGATCGAAAGAAAAACTTGTTTTCATTAAATATACATATTTGGATAATTTTCATTCATATTGTGTTTAGATTTGCATTTTTTGAAATGAGTTCTAGATAAATCTGCAAAAAAGAAATATTGCAAAATTGATTAAAAAAAAATGTTTCAATTCCTGGGTAATTTAGAGAATTTTAAATGCATAAGCATGTTATTAGTGATAAAAATTAATATTAATCCCTACTTTTGATTACATGCTTTGTTTTACTCGAATGAAGACGATTGAAAATAGAGGGTTTTCAAACCGATGTACGCTATTCTACATAACCGTAATTTATAGTAGAAAGCCACACTGGCGTATGTTGAAACCAACGATAGAGGACGCTAGGCCCCAGATGTGAAAAAAAAAATAATTTGTTAGTTCTCAGAGTGAGAGAGAAGAAAGATGTAGAAAAGCGAACTATGTTAGTGAATTTGATATGCAAGCGAATTAAGATATTTACTTATAGTTATATATAATGTTTGTAGTGTTGTGACATCTTAATATAAATTAAAGTAATTGATGTCATTCGATTGACTTTATTTGCGTCTAAGGGGTTATATTAACCTCAACATCCTTCCCTGACGAAGCGAAAATGATGACCACTGTCTAACAGGTAGGAACTTTCGATTTATTCTTTGATACGTGAAATGCAGTTTAAACAGCGTATAAACTGCATACATGATAATTGACTAAAAAGAAAACAACCCGTAAGTTCATCGGATAAGCCATACTACCGTAAACGCCACATCAAAGCAATCAGAAGCCAAACAATAATTATTAATTCAGCGATTTTATACCATTTTGATATAATCATCATTGATAACATTTTACAACATTTACAACGCTACTATAAACAGTTGCGGCCCTTCACTAATAGCCATCTTGTTGCTTTTCGTCCAACTTTAAAACCCAACCACGCATCCAATAGGCATTATTTTTACAGACTTGAAAAATTTTGTTTATCGCCAACAATTACCATATTATGAAAAGGAATAAGAAGATTATATATTCAAATAAAATTTCATAATAAAAATGCTCGACATTTATTTATACAAATTCCGACTAATCTATGTCAAAATTAAATAAAAGTAAATGACCATCATTGTCACGCTCATCACTCAGTTTTAAATCAAATATTTTATTGTCTCTATCTTGATTTCCATTTCATTTCGATGTCTTCTATCGTAATTAAAGCGAACTCGATCTCATAAACTCGAACTGATTATCATGTTTCATTGACCCTCAAGACAACCGCACATACGAGTCGGGGTCTTTACACCGAGTATACCTTTTCGTAATTAGGCGAGTTTCAAGTGAATTCGAATTTATGTAAACTATTAATCAGAAATATTGCCACAAATTCTACATGAACCATTTTGCTTGTGCATAACTTACGATCTTAACTAGTGAATTTCCAAGTATAGAAGAAAAATAAAATTCTATCCAATACGGCTTCCCGGCAGATACGCAACAGACTCAAATTTAATTTTTTAAACATATATAAGCTACGCGGATTATGTACCCGAAATTACGGTTACTTCAATTCAAGTTATTTTTAAACGTACATTTAACTTTATGGGGTTAAAATAAATGAAAGCTCAAACAATTTAATTTTATTACTGTGTAAATGTTTTGTATGATTTCCTCGATTTTAATTGGCAGACGTTGGTCAGGTTCAACATTTTTATTAATAACACTTGCGACTTCTGTGCTTTTGTCATTACAAAGACAGATTGTTTCCTCAAATTGACAATATCACTTACGATTTTTGTACCATTTTTTCCGAATTGTCTACAGTAACCACATTCAATCTATTCATTAGGCTCTAGCATTTCATTTACAGGCTTTTTTCTAATACATTAAACGGAAAACAAATTGCGAAAAAGGAATTCAAACACAAATTAGTGTAATTCACTATTAAAAATGAACCAATGGTAAAAAAAAAAAATTCTAATTTTTGATATACACAAGACTAAGTGTCTCATTTATCTAATTCACTGAAGTTTTTAATTTCAGTTTGTTATCAGCGAAATGTATAAATGATAGATTTTTTTATATGTGTTTATATTACACACTACAACGCTTAAAAATATTCAAAACTTTTTTGAATTATTATTATCCGTAACCTTATATATATTTATATATAATTAAATTGCTTCTCGTGATTTAAAATTTTCATAGCTTTGTATAAAATGGCTCCTGATACTTTAACGTAATTTAAGGAATTTTACACTCATGAAAGTGAGGTTATCCATTATTGGATAAAAATAAACAGAATTCTGAAATGTAATTTTTATTTGAAAAGAAAAATTTGGCTCAGATACTTTTTAAATCATTGCTTAAAAAAATATATATTACCAAATTAATCAAATATTAATAATTAGCTGTTTTTACTAAGGATTAAAATCAATTCAAAATTTGTGGTTTCAACCATAATTAGAAACACAAGGAACATTTCGAACGTAATAAAGATAAATTTTAAGAAAACAGAAGCCACGAGTATATGCCACTTGAACCACACTAATCAAAGTGCTAAATCATTAAGGCTGGACAATATCTGATTACCTATAAATAGATACTAACAGTATTTAATCAATATCAAGATTGACTAAAACGATTTATTATTAAAAGCAGCAACGTCAACATAGGAAATGGTTTACTTTCCCCCCCCTATATATATATATATATATATATATATATATATATATATATTGTATTTATAATTCTGCATTAAAATGTTCCTACATATGTTATGTAATGAAACTGAGAGCCGTTTAATCGGAACAATTTTGAATACAAAATATTACAATTTTAAATATTTTCTCTTTTAAGCCCATTTGGATCATTCACAAACTCTTATAATAACTGCAATATAAAGCAATTACAGATTTATTATAATTTCTATGATAGGCAGTTGAATTGTTTGAGGAAACAATTTTTTAATCCAAAGTGAATTTCAAATTCAAAATAAATTCTGTAAACATTGAATTATATTATCGTCAATTTCCTTAGAGGGGAATTTCTGTTTTGAAATGTTATAAATATGACATAATTCAGCCCCCCAGTAACGAGAACTATGGAATTCTAAGTCTTTACTGAATGCACGGGGTTTCCTTCACAGGGAGATCACTGAGACAACGTGTTATCGTGCTCGGTAACAGTCAAACGAACCTCGACTTAGCACGCAAGTTGCGCTTTCATCGAGCGTCTAGGCCACGAGAGCGTCCTTCAAGCTCGTGTCATGATTCTAATAGTGAACACTTGACTGTTGATGGCTTTTACACTTTCTGCTAGGTAGTATTGAGTAGATTAGCTGCTATTGGTTGAAGGGTAAAATGAAGAGTTCCCATTGGCTGTTACTGTTCTTAATGCTAAATTTTGGTGAAGAAGGGTCTTTGCTTGTCTGAGGCGGTAGGATATGATAGTCCTTTTTCTTATTGGATGCAGGAGGGGTGGAGGGGAGTTGACCTATTGGCTGCCCGTTTTGGCTGCGAATACTAAGGAGGATAGAGGGTGTAGACAATCGAAAAAGGCTATGCGGCCGTGGAGAAATAAGTTTCTTTATTTTTATTTTTATTTTTTAAGAATAGTTAAGATCTGATTTAAATGTAATGTAGTTGAGTGACTTTTTTAATGTTTAAGGAAACTAGGGTGGTTGGTGTGAGTCTAAAAGGATTCTTCTGGGTCTTTTGGTACTTGGTAGAGGGATATATTCTTCTAAATTTATCCTATTTTCATTTTCAGTGGAATGGAGGTAGTTGAAAAAAATTATGGATAGTTTTTTAATGTATTCTTTGAAGGTGGAGATTCTTATGGCTTTTCTAATATCATCATTTCTAGTGTACCAGTTTGCTTTTAGGGGGGACGACGATGTTTAAATAGGGAAAGTCAGAAGAGATAGCAAACAGGCAAATACCCCAAATGCCATGATTTATGGGGTTTTCCAGGACTCCAACTGGTTCTGTGCTTCTAGACAGAGGCGGTACTAAGTCTATAGGGAAGGTTTAGTGTCTCGAGAGAAAAAGATGACGAAATATTGCAACATCTTGCATCATGTAAGCTTTATATTGAAGGTTACGAATATAAATAACTTTATTTGAAAATATGCTCCACCGGCGTCTTTCCCAGAACTTTTACAATATCTCCATGAAGAATGGTACAATATTCCTTAAAACAATATCTAGCACTTGTATGAATCAATTCCTAGGCGAATGTAAGCTGTATTACATGTCAGAGGAAGTCCTACATCATACTAATAAAGGATTCTTTATAAATCTAAAGTGTTTTCATTATTTTGATAAACACCGGTATATATATATATATATATATATATAATAAATTTCTCATCCCACTGTCAGTTTCTTCTATGTCTCCCTGGGGTTGATATTCTGTTTCATAAATGTCAGACACTACGGGTATTTCTGGTATTGCCAAAGAACAGAAATGACTTTTCTTGATGTTCATCAAGTCCTTAAGATTGGAAAGCAGTTGGTTACCTTTGATTTCTTGCAGTCACGTGAAGTTGTGGTTATCAGATTCCACCTCTTTTAATTTCCGGTAGGAGATTCCGCAATTTTGAGAGTTTCGTGGTTTCACAGTGAAAGGACCTCTTAGTTTTGATTTGTGGTAATAGCTTTCATCCTTGTTCGAAAACCACGGTAATCTTAAATCCTTGACACGTATTCTTAATCGTTCGTGTAGTCACAGCTATTTTTCTTTGATTTCGATAGTGTAAGGGGTTGACCTATGGACTTTATGATAATCTTTTCTCTTTGTTCATGAAGGTCTCATTATGTATGTCTTACTGTTTTTACCTTTTTCTTAATAGAAGAACCTCTCGTTTTTCTATGGAATTTAACTAACCCTTTTCAAAAGCTGTATGTTCTTCAGCATGCCCTTGTGCTCCCTCTTTTTCTTCTTTGTTATTATTTCACCTTCTCTATTGGTTACTCCTTCCCACGTTGCAGTTTTAAGTTCATAAATTATTTTAGCAGCCTTGTGGTCTTTGATTTTCATTAATTTTATTTTCTTTTTTCAGAAATTCTCTTCTAAACTCTTTTTGCGGTAATGCTTCTTTATTACGTTCAATTTTCAATAGTCTTGCACATTATTTTCACACATACACTTTAATCTGCATTTCTCCTTTTATTCATCTTCGTCATGAATTTCTTTTTTCATTTTTTCTAATTAATTTAACAGACATTAGAATTTACAAATTCCATCGAATGGAAGTACGTTTTGAACTAAAAATGCTTCTACCTTTTTTCAAATCATGATATCTTGTTCCTATATGACTTGAGGTAACTTCTCATTTTCTTCTAGAATTTTTGCTATTTCTCGATTTTCTTTTCCATTCAGAATCAAACTTTTCGTCCTTCACGACATTTCCGTCTTTTTTTGTTCCCCAATGATGACAATTTGTTCCCTTACAATGAGATAACTTATTTTCCTCTTTTATCTTGCAAGATGACATTACAGAGTAGTTGCCTGCTCACATTTATCTCCTCTGAACTTCTGTCTTACATTTTTTGAAATAATGTTTATTTCAATGTCCTTTTCTTTCACTTGTTGCTATTTCTCATCCTTTTCTTTCTTTTGCTTCATCTCCGTCCTGTTTTCGATTATTTTTTCCAGCAATAGTCACAAAAATTCATTTTCATGGTATTTATTCATAACTAATTATAATAGTTTTTAGGTTTTCAATTTCAGCTTCATAAAGGATATTTTCTCCCAGTTCCAGATTTCATTCTATCAAATCATATTTCATTCCTTAGTTCAGTACCTGTATATTCAAATGATTAAATGCACTACAGTTACTTATTAAAATAAAATTTCACCTTTTCCATATGTTTGTTGCAGAGTATAAAATAAGGTTATTTTCTGCACACTGAATTTAGTTTTTTTTAATAATAAACACTGATAAAATTTAGATATTGCTCAGTATTTGTATAAAAATTAGCGGAAAATTGAATCAAAGACTTTGTTTTTTAAAAATGCTTATTAAGTCAGAAACTCGAAATCAGGAATATGCTCAGTGTACAGAAGGCTATGTATATAAGCACCCTACAAGCCTTTAACATTATAAATGCAGTTGATACTATACAAAATGTACCTAACAGCACAGGCACAGGATTTCCAAATGTAAATACAGCTATATATTATGAATTGCTCATACATAACTATTTATGTATTTAAATGCGATTTTTTTAATTAAACAAATACGAAAGTGTACAGATATCTCAGACTGAAAAGTGACTTCCGTAACTTTTAAATTAAAATAAGGCGATTATTTTAATTTGGCGTGAATTAAATTCTTTTTTCCCAGACACAAACGTCCTAGTCACCTAGATTATTTAACGGGCCAATTACAAACTTTGGAACATCATCCTTTGAAAGCAACTAAATATTTTCAGTTTCTGATTATTTACCTTATTATACAATACACTAATAACAGAAATGGAGATTATCGAAAATTGAGAAAATAGTAAATAATAAATGAATTAATTTGATGAAGTTAGATTTATTTAAAAGTTCCATCTTTACAAGTTGTGTAAAATTGTTGAATTCGAGAATCTCTTTTCAGAATGTAACTTAATAATAGACGACAAACAATACTTTTGTTGAAACTTTGAAAGCAATTTGCGGATTACAAATTTAATAGTTTGTTCACTCATACAATGGACGAAGAGCATTGAAAATTTAATTCACATGCATTGTAATTGAAAATATTTATTTACAAGACAAATGATATATTTTGTATAAATTTATATAATTCAATTTCAATGGCACTCAAATAAAATACACTTATCTCTCAAATATTGTTTAAAAATCCAATTCAAACTCTATGTTTGTAAGGAAAAAATAAATTAAAAATAAAAAAGTAACGATTTTTGGAAGAAAATTTGTTTTACTCGAACCAATTTCTCCAAAGTAATGATTAAGAATTTATGGGAAAAAGTAACTTTACTGGAATGAATTAAATAAAAGAAAACACATTACAGAACGATACACAAGAATTCAATTCTTTAGATATTAAATTTAGGGATTAAATTTTTATTTAATAAAATTGCAGACGTTCTTTAAACTTGCTATCTAATCGAAAAATTCTTTGAATGATACGTTTCTTTGAAGTTGTATATTAAGATAAGAAAACAATTTTTCTGTTATATTTAATGCTATACCAAATTAAAATTTTTGTGTTGACATTATATGTTAAGGCTCTTTTATTTTTCACATGTAATTTTGAGTTTTTTGATAGCCATTCTTTTCAAATACTTATATATATTCGTAAAAATTCATTTAGCATTTCTTTCCAGTAGCAGTGAGTATTTGAATATCTATATCCTTTCCAATTTTTTTAAATCAAAATTTTCGACAAAAATTATGCAATAAAGCCTTTTTTAAAATATTTAATACGATTTTAAGTGACATTTCAATCTTTGATAGGAAATTGTAAAAATTGCATATACATAGAATTTCAGCACTTTGAATTTATTGAAAGTATTTCTTTTGAAATTTTGCTGACATTTTATTTGACTCTAAAATTTGCCCCACTAATAAAAGCGACATTTGATAGATACATTTTACTTTAGATTAATAAATTAGTTTGCTTACAATGTATTTAGTTACAATACAGTAACATTCATTTAAGGCTATTTGATATTACATGCCATGCATGGGCAAACTAAGGCTCTCCTATGTCTTCAATGTGTCTCTAGTTTAGGACTAAAAAATATTAACACAAACATGTTCTTTTAATGCAAACGTTAAGAATAATACATCATATATATGAAAACAAAACTGAATGTATTTTATTTAAAAAATTTCTCAAGAACATTCTTTATATATTTTAAAAACTTTCTCAAGAATTTCTAAAAGTCTTCGTCTGAAACCATATCATACTGGGGTCAAAATAATTATAAAAGTTTTAAAATTAACATAAATTTGACGAATGTTTTATTTAATTGAATACGTTATTCATGTAAATAATATTACACGATGATTGTTTGAAGTGAATTGAATAAATTAAAATGTGTTTAAAAGAGAAATATTTACATTCACTTTAAATTTATTTCATTTCCGATTTCAAACTAAACACAACAGTTATACTTAGTTATTTGAAACTCATCTGGTAATTTTAGGGAAGAATTAAGAAATGTTTTGGTTATATAAAGGAAATTTTATTTTAAACTAAACCATTTGATTTTAGACACTTATCAGTTTAAAAATATGACGTCAGAAAATAAGAAAAGAAGATATGTCTGAAAGTCGAAGCATCAGACTTAATGAGAAACGGATCCTTCGTTGAATTAAATCTATTTTTAAAAACAAGTTATAAATGAAAATAAAATTCATGAAATATAAAGTGCATAAAAATGGCCTTACCTGTGATGTTGAGAAAAGAGTTGAATATCTTATTCATTTTGGTTCAAAGTCAAATAAAAAAAAAATGCTTGAAATCCCCTTAAAACCAAATGACCTCCTAATTCTTCAAACTTGTTCCAGTAGAGTTTCATTCACATTGATCTGTAGCTTCATTCATTTTATTTTGTAGCATTTCCTTTTTCTTTTCTTTTACTTTATAAATTTTAATCCTTTTAATTACTTCTGCAAACCTATGACGCCTCAGTATTATTCGTTTCTGAGGCCATTGCTTACCAGTTAAATATGTACTAATTGAAATCTCCGCACACAGACCTAACAGTAAAATAACGAGGAAAGAATTGATTGCTCTAATCAGTTCATAAAAATTTAAACGGGAATAGGCTATCTCATTATCTTTTATGGTCAATGTGTTTCTAATCTAGTCCACCGTCAATATTTAAGCAAAAGCTTACCACAGCACTCGGGGCCGACTGAGTTAATTTGCGGTGATTAAGGATACGAGTGGTTTTCTTAACTTTCACTCTCTCTGAGCGATTAACATTAATCAATATTAACTTCCTTTTAAATCATTACTTCTAACTTTCATGTAATTCACTTTATAAAACGTCTCTAAAGTCAATAAGGAGAAATTCGAGAAAGATCTATTGCTGGTAGCTCCACGTGCTAATTGTTGTGAGCGAGAATTATCTTATCTGTTTTCAATAAAAAATTCAACTTTCGTAATTCTGAAAGGAGTTTCATCTGATGTCAGGGTAAAGTATGGTTAGGTGTGCTATATGTAGTCTAACCGAACTATTATAATAATTAATGATTAAAAATTATCTTTACATGATTTGAAAGCGAAAACAAACAAACAAAATTGCAGCGTGTTCTCATTTGAAACCGAAGAACATTTGTAATCGATATAAACTTAACCAGTTCACTCCCAGCGTATCGTATCACATGCGATCCCTCAGAAAGCTATTCCAGGCATCGAAAGATTAGCCCAATGTTTTGGCAAATATCTGTAGAAATTAGGAGATTGTGTAGAGAAATGAGTACGCTAGTTTGTCCCCGTTTTTCAATCTCACTTAATCAAACTTCTATTTATTATCCCTTTCACTCCCAGCGTATCACATGCGATACACTCGCGTTTGCTCTCCTGGACCCAGCGTATCATATTAGATACGCTCCGGGAATGCCTGCTTCAGATCAATATAGATACGCTTGAGGAGAACGTTTATTTGATTTTATTAATGTTACTATATGGCATTACAATACCACGAAATCTATATAGATAGGTTATTTGGAGTGTTGACCTTGGTGATATGGGTTTGGATTTCCCTTCCGGCTATCAGGAAGGAGGTAATTGGTAAAAACACGTTTTGCGGTGTGGCTATTTAAATGTAAAGACATGATTTAAAGGATGCACATGTTATCGGTTTGCTTTTTTTTACTTTTATTCTTGCTTCTTAGAAGTTCGGATGAGAATTTATGGATGTTTATGGGAGTTAGGGCTTTGGGTAGCAGATGCTCTCAGCTGTTCGTTTCATTCGGTTTTTATTTGTAGCGTCAATCATGACGAAAAAAAAGTATTTATCTGATACTGAGATTTGCGAATTAATGAATCAATCTGTTAGTGATGTTAGCGAAAATAATCCAAAACTGTACATAGCCATTAAATGAAATAAAAGGACGAAGAAGATGTGCCCTTTGCACAAAATCTTGCGTGAAGCGTAAAAATATGACAAAACAAGTGTATGTAAAATATGTGACGTTGGACTAAGCATTGAAGAATTTTTTTTCTTCATAAAAATACATTCAGCAAAAATAAGATTCATACACACACTTTTTTTTATATCTTAATATGCCATGTAATGGTACATCATTTCACTATGAAATTTATGCAACAAATGTAGATATATTTCGTATTTTCTTAAGAGATATGATTTTTATGTAATAATTTTATATAAAAAACATACAATTTTCGATTAAATCTTTTTTTGCTCCGTATATATTAAACTTAATGCACTTTAAATAATATATGTAAAAACTAAAATATTCTAATGCATTGCCAATTTTAGAGGAATTTTTTTGGCGAATTAGGCTGAATATCTAAAATCGTTTGGGCATAGCGTGACACTCCGCGGTAAGAATCCGCGGGTCCAGAGAAGCATTTCTTTTTTCTCCTTCCGGTAGCGAAAGGGTTCAGATATAAAAAGCCCTACAAAGCTAAAATATATATTCGGTAAACAGTATTGCTATGAACCTGCAAAGGAGCTTCCATGTAATAGGGTACTTATAAAGGAAAAGAGGCCTTTACAGAGATTCCATTGCTTGCTAAAGAAAACTTAAGCAATGAGGCCCCATTCTTTGTAACCATTTTGACAATTTGAAGATAAACTTTACGATTTTGAAAACAAAGTGAAGGTTCTCAATAAAGCCGTTAATTTTGTCAATATCTCGATTAGGATAAAGCTATGGATTGAATTTGTATAAAGGTTTCTAACCTATTACTGAAGTACATTAAAATATTTATTTCAATGTGAATAAGTGAAACTGTCTCTAAAAACTAAATTTTACTAATTTTTGGAGTATAAATGTTTTTTACTTCAAAATTGTGTGATATCAATATGCTCCATAATTGGAATACTCTTAAGCATTTATTGTAATAAATTATTTTTTAACAACGAATATACGTAAATAAAAAGTAGGATGCGCGTGAAACAAAAATGTTTATCTCAGCTTTTAAATTTGAATATCTTGCACAAATACCTTTCATAATAAAGCAAAACTAACTGCATCGAAACTGTTGAAAAAAATAGGAAATGAGAAAAAAAATTACTTCAAAAATATATTTCAATTCACAGTGGCAAAGGAAGTAGAATTCTCTATTCAAATAATACATTTGATTGAAACTTATTTAAAATGATATTTCTAAATTCAGTAATCGTATATTTAAGTTTATCAAAGCATTATTCAAAAATATCAAACATTTGAGTTTGAAAATTAACTTAATAGCTTCCATTAAAACAATTGGATTAGTATATTTGAAAGAAACTAATGGATTTCTATGGATTGCGTGAGTTTTCATTGAAGTTAAAGTGTAATCGTCATATTTATATTCAAGAGATATTTTTACTCTCTGACCTTGTACGTTTTCATTAAATGCATAAGAAATTTAAATTCTATTTTATCAATGATAGATGCATATATTTTACTATTAGTCTCACATTGAATTAAAATAGCTGTCCAGTAATCATTTATGTAAATACAGAAGAATACAGAAATAAAAGGAGAAATTTTGATAAAAGAGAGAGTCAAAACAATAATAAACACAAAACGATATATTTGTTAATTTATTTAAAACATTGGATAACAGTATTAAAACAGTTAGTCATACGAATTAAAATTTAGAGCTTTCATAAAAGCATAAAGAAAAGAAGAAAAAAATAAATTTAAAGTATATATTACAAAATAATGAAGAAATAATTAATCAAAAGAAAAGGTAAGCTCTATGCAAAAGTAATTAAAATATAATCAAGCAAGCAGTTTTAATAAAAAAATAAATCTAGAAAATAGTTGTTAATGATTTTAGATATTTTAATATAATGTTTGCCTTTTAAATTTTAGGTGAAACCTTGGAAAAACTGCTAATTCAATTTGATGAATCGAATTCATCATCATCGGATAAATTTCAAACAATATTTCTAGGATATATGATGGATTAGAAGCCAGTTTTATTCCATCTGATCCAAACTGATGTAACACGGAAAATAACTGGTTAAAGCGACCGATTAAGTTTACTAAATCGTAAATATATTGTTTACCCAAAAATTAATAATTCCGATTTCTGTATATCATGTGTTACTGAAATTCCCAAATAGATATTTCCAAATATTTCATTTAGAAGTTTTTTCTGTTATGTTTGATCCTGCTTTCACCAGTAATGAACTTACTTTTAAAAAAAATGGCATTATAAATATTTCTAAAGTTTTTTTCATTGTTTTGAATTAAAACATATATAAATTTTATTCGTTTCAGACATCAATAATTTCATTTAGCATAAATATATTCCATTTAATAATTTATCGTTTGCTTTGATTTTAATATATGATAAGAGTATTATTATTCTCTTGAATATTTTATCGTTTTTTTAAATTCTATGTAATATTTAATTGAATAATTGAATAATTATTATAAATTATTTTATTCTTAATGAAATCTGTTTTCAACGCATTGTGTAGTACAATTTAGAAATAGTTTATTAATTACTTTTTTTGAAAACATTGACTGATAATTTTAAATAACAAAAATGCTTAAAATTATTAATCTCTGTCAAAATTTATGAAAACTTCATTTTCGTGTGTAATTTCATCTTATAAATCTCAAAGGACTATTCTCTGTTTAATTTCAATATCATGTTAGTTATTATCTGAGACACACTAGGTGCAAGATGGGATGGGAAAAGATAAGCCATTTAGAGCTGTGTCGTGACTGTAGGGATCTTATCTTGAGAGACATATCCGGATCTATGCATTGCAAACGCTACGAAGGATAATGCCACTGTCAGAACGTGAACTGGCTTTTAGAATGACAATATCATTAACATCCAGGTATCTTACAAGACAATAATACTACAGATATCTTCTTTAACAAATTACAGTGTAATGTCATTCAAGAAAACAG
The DNA here is from genome assembly GCA_019974015.1 of Nephila pilipes. Taxonomy (NCBI): domain Eukaryota; kingdom Metazoa; phylum Arthropoda; class Arachnida; order Araneae; family Nephilidae; genus Nephila; species Nephila pilipes. The sequence continues at coordinate 406,424 of BMAW01057714.1, read as the reverse complement.
ATGTGCCAATAGAATAGTTTTCTAGATTCTTTCTTATTACATGTTTTCTTTAAGCAATTTTACCACTGGAAGACAATAACTCTAACTTATATTACTGAGAATATTGATTAAAATGTAAAAGCATGGAACAGTGAAGTTTTGAGTCATGTTAAAATGTAATATAAAGTACTTTTTTCTCTGAAGTTTATTTAAGCAGTTTTACCTCTGATGAGCAATATTCAGCACTCACTTTGTGGAAAATATTGATTAAAATATGAATCAAAAATATAATTGAAACATGGTATAATTAAGTTTAGAAATAAATTAAAATGTAACATAAAATATAAAGAATTCCTTTCAAATAATAGTAGTAATAATTTCTGCATTTTTACGTTTTTTTATTTTAAGATTCCCTTGAATTGAATCAGTAATTTTTAAAGGTAATTTTCTGCATATCAATACATAAGGATTTAAAAAGTAAAGTGTACTATATATTGTTTATAAAAGTAATATCTTATATGCTTCAGAATATTTATTGCATTGATTGAGTATATTTATTTACATTAAATGCGCATCGCATCGCATTTGTAAATTTAAATTATTTCATAAAACAAGCATTTAATTAATTATACTTATCACAGGTACCTGAAAAATCAAATTTTATTCTTAAATGCTTGTCATTTAATCTTTATTTACAGATCTTTACTTAATTAGAAAATGTCAAAATGTTTAATTTTTTTAGTAACAAATTACACTTAAAAATGTTTTTTTTTATTCTGATTTTTATTTTCTGTACATGTAAATTCGTATGACATATTAGCATTTAAATATTCAATTTCGGATAGAACCATTCAAATATATTAGTGTCAAACAATGTGAGCACACATGAAGATTCAAAATTGTATTAATTGTTTCTTTACAGCGTATCACGTAGATAAATAATGAAATTAAGGAAATTTGTTAACTTTGGAAAAACTTTCTTTATTGATACATTTAAAAATTATTTTAGCAACTATCATGCCTAATATTTTTTTATGTTTGGAACTAGTTTCTGACAGTATTTATTTTCCAAAAAATAATTTTAGAGGAAAGTTCGGCTACAGAGCTGACAAAAGCTTAAAAATTTAAAATTTAACACGTGTGTTAAAAGTTACAAACACTACTACTTCTGTATTTCTTACCATATATACTTCTGTATTTATTACCAAATATTTACACTGATAGATAGTAATTGATTCATAAAATAGGTCTCAAAATCCAATGTCGTCTTATTGGAGAGGTACAACAAAATATTGCCTTATGGTTTCCATTCTATATCTAACTAGTCGATTGTGGCCGCGGTAGCCTAGTGGTCATGGTTTTGGATTCGTGGCCGGTGGTTTTCGTTCAATCGCGGGGTCGAGCCTTGGCCGCTAAAGACCCACCATGTAGCCGGTGCTGATGCACGTTAAACCAGTCGGGGCATAAAGTCCTCCCGTTGGTGGGGTGTGGAAGTTTGGAGAGGGGTGCCAGGTCAGATATCGTCTTCGTCACTTGAACGAGGTTCAAAATAACGAGGTCCATCCCCAATAACCCTCGTGTTGCTTCTAATGCAAGTCGATTTGTGAAGAGTCGTGAATTTATTGTCAAGTTCTTGTAGTAGTTTATGCGAAAATTTTGTTTTTTGTAGCATTATCAGAATTTTATCTGTTGAAGAAACGATTGCATCTGCCAACTGTTGCTTCAAATATTTTACCTTGTTTCGGATTGACCCGTGCTTTCTTCTATGCATACGCCCTAATCATACGAGGAATGTTTTGAAATTAAATTTCGTCATTTTTTTCATAAGGAAAATTTATTTCCAAAAATATAAGACCATTCCATCATGAACTATACACTTTGAAATATCTTTCAACATAATTGTAACGTACTGTGACATATTCAATTTTTAAAAACAAACTATTTAATCTTAATGTGATACTTTTTTTAGATATTATCTGTTCAACATATAAGGGCAAACGAATTAATTTAATGTGATACTTTTTTAAGATATTACCTATTCAACTTTTAAAAGCAGACGATTTAAACTTAAGGTGATACCTTTTTCAATATTCTTTATTAAGATATATTTTTTCGGCAACACCAGATCATAGTTTTGATTTTAGATAATTTATTGGCAACGGATATGAAATTTAGTATGGAGTTTGGTTCCAAGAGGTAAAGATGAACGTTGAAAAAGTGGTGCTTGTGTAAAATTGTGTCTTGAATTTATGTTTGAAAAGATGTGCGCAAATAAACGTGATGTCCTGAAAACAAGTCATTTTTATTAATAGTCTTCAATACAGTACAGACTATTATTTGGAGGTTCCACCGAAGATAGTTGAAATTCAGATGTGCTTATTCGAATGGCGGTAGTGCTGGTCTCCACAAGAAGAATTGGAGTGCTTACCTCAATCAAATAATGCTGGTCTTCTGAGTTTCTAAATTGAAAATGAAGATATTTGAAATTGCCTGAACAAGTTGTTTAGTAAAATTACATGATTCTGAATTTGTTTTTTCTTTTGCACGAAGGATTATCTGATAGTGAAAGTTCTTCGATTTCAAGCGCCATTTTTTTTTCTTCTGCGGACTGTTTTCTGTGCTGTTCTGACATCATATACTGCTTTGTTTATTCAAGAATTAGCGTCATCTTTTTCGAGTGGCTTTCTTTAAAGTTGTTTTGTTTCAACGTTCATTTATCGAAATAATTTAATTTCACATGCAAGTTAAAGTTCTCCAACATGGCTTTCTTAGCTAGAAGTAGGAACAGGATTTACAAGTGTTAGCTGAAAAATTGGGTTTGAACGTAAAACCTGAATTTAAAATTATTCATTTATATAAACTGATTGTTGAAAATCCTGATTATAATGAGGAATTTACACTTCAATTACTTGGTGCCATTAAAGAAGAACAGGAAAAAGAAGAACGGGAAAGGAAGGCAAACCTGGAAGAGTGAGCACGAGTTAGAGCCTTTGAGCTGGAAAAACTGGAACTGGAATTAAGAGCTGCAGGTATACCACCCAGAAATTCCATGCAGTTATCTGATCAACCTGTGAAAAACAAAATTCATGATGTTGTGCCACGTCTTAATGCTAAAGAAGAAATTCCCGATTCCAAAATTGATGAAGAGATTTTACCACCATCTAGTGAAGATTTTGCAATCAAAGAATTAATCAAAGTTAATTTGAAGGAATTCTGTACAGAACCACTTGCAGTCCCACCAGTAATTGTCCATGCAGAAAATGTTCAACCTGAAAACAGGATTCAAAATATTGAACAAGTTCCAGAAAGTCATATTCAGCGTGAACTGAATGAAGATTGTTTTGGTAAAATGAATGAAAGTCCTGAACTGAACAATAAGGCAAATGAGAATGTCACTTTTGCTAGTCCTGAAACATCAAGTCTAGATGAAGGAAATAATCAAGATAACACTTGTTATTAAAAAAGAAAAAAATGCTGTAATGTAATGCATTCTTCTAAGAAAATTTGTTCCAAATATTTCGTAAACTTCCCCAAATCTGATGAAATTGTAACTATCGATAATGACGAGGTATATGAGACTAGTAAATGGGAAGATAATGAATTAAATTGTAAGAAAAAGAGAAATTCCTTTGAGAAAAAGTGTATCATTTCTGATATTTTCAGAAAGGAGTTTTCAGGAACTGAGAAGCGATATTCTATTACAGAGAAAGAGTGCGGTGCTATGAGAAAACTACAATGTTATTTGGATGAGCCTAATAAATTCATCCCCATGATGGACCATTCTATTTTAGTTTGGCTTAAAAATTATGTAAAATTAAATCCACAAATTATGAGATTGGCAATGACTTTACAGTCTTATAATTATATGGAAGTTCCTGGCAGTGGCAAGAGTCATAAACATGCAGATACAAGTCTCACTCCATGGCCTGATTAGATAAAATATATTTAAAATAATATACTTTAAGACTTTGAGTATAGGCATTTACTCTTTTACAAATTGGCTTATTGTTTGTATTGTTTTAGCAAATTTCTCCATCACAAATTGTATGTAATTTATATTCATTGTACATTTTCAAAAGCTGCATACCAGTGAAAAATTTGGGTTTTCTAATGTTATATATGTTTGTATTTTTTTTTTATTATAAATTATTGCTTTGTCTAATATGATGATTATGGGTATTACTTTTATTATGTATTCTATTTTATGTCATAACAACTTTTTGTATAGAATTTTATAAAAGGGTTTTAATTAGTAGTATATATATATATATATGCTGCAAACTAACAGTTCCATTCAATACCTAGAGGAATTAAAAATATAAGAAAATAGTATTTAGAATTATATTGTGATTTTCAGTTCATATTCTGTTTGTTATTTACTGTAATTAAAAAAAAAGTGCTTTTGAATTTTTTTTTTTTTTTTGCGGCAATTATTTTGGGAGAAAGTTATATACCTGTATGTATTTATGTAAGAGATATTCTTCTTATTATTTATGTATGTTTATTATTGTTTTTTTTTATGTAATTTGAGGAATTTAAGCTTAGCATATGAAATGGTGTTGTTATACGAGAACTATTCTATAAAAAAAATTATGTTGCTAAGCAAATCAATTTCCTGAAATAGGAAGAAACAATAATTTAAATCTTAAGAAACTTTAATCTAAAAAATGTATTAAAGTTTATTTCGGAGGGGGGAGAGGTTGTGAGATATTCAATTTTTAAAAACAAACGATTTAATCTTAATGTGATACTTTGAATAGACTCACATACATGCATACTGACATATGAACTTAGCATGTGAAATAAGTGCTTGTAAAAAACTTGGAAATAAAAAAAATCTTATCATTTCCGGCTGCTAGATTAAGCTCAGTATCATACGTTTATGAAAATGCACATGCATGTAATTGTGAATGAATTTATATGTACTAAAAACCGCTTGATAAATTTTGATAAATAAATTTATCAATATTAATCAGAAAAAAAAATATCATTTAATTATTTAAAAGCCTTGTAAATGAAGGAATTGTATATTAATAAGAATATTAATAAGGCGTAATACCACACAGTATATTTTTGTTTATTCATATATGTATATATATTATATCACACACACACATTGCGGTGGAAAAATAAAAGTAATTTATCTGGCAACCCGGTTTTGTTGAACAATTTAAAAATACCATAAATCACACATAAACGTTAAATTATAAATTTCACATTAAAATTTACATTACTTGCATCTTTAATAAACTTTTGTTTCTTATCCTATGAATACCAAAGTTAGAAATCATAGGAGTCGTGTAATAACTACTACGCATGAATTACAGCTACATATACTTACTTAACGTTAATAAATAAAAATACTATATGTATATATATATATATATGTGTGTGTGTGTGTACCTGTACATGTATGTTTGTAAGTGGGGATGTCTTTTGAAAATGTTCTCCTTTGTAGAAAAAGTCTCTAACTTTTAGTTTAAAACATTTTAGTTTTAAGAAACTGCAAAAGAAGATAATAAATAATAAAAAAATAAGAAGAAATAAAAAATAAAATAATGAAATGAAAAATATTTACAAAAAAACCCCGAAAAATAACATGACTGCTGTCCCCTAGAGCTTTACGTCAATCTGTTAATGTTCTTTTTTGTTGTAACTTCTATCTTTTTGAAATTTACTTATTTTCAATGTTCTAAAAAATGATAATATAGCGATTGAAGATTATACTTTAAGTATGTCAAAAGAACAATCATGTCATAGAAGGTTGTTAGATAAAAAAAAATTACGAGTAAAAATTAGAAATACTTTATAACACATCGATCAATAACTCCCGAGTCTAACATTGAAAACAACATTTTTTTTTGCAATTTTTTTTTTATTCATCAACATAACACCTTTTGTTAATCACCTTTTAGGGTGATACAATCGTTCCAACGCTTTTTCCAAATCTTTTTTTTTTTTCCCCAAAAAAAATTTTTTTTTTTTTTTTTTTTTCGCAAGAAATCTTTTTTGTTGCGAGTAAATAGCGATAAACAGCTTTCTGAATCATCGACTCGTTGCTGTTTTTGTTCCATCGAAAGCAATCGCGGCACCCACTTGGAAAAAACCTTTTTCACTTCACTTCAAAAAACCTTTTTCAGTAAATACACTTCCATATGATATCTGTGTCATCTCAGCAATCTCACGGAGCTTCACTTTACGATCTTTCATTATAATTTTTGTCACTTCACTCACATTTTCCGGTGTAACGGCTTCCTCAGGTCTACCCGAGCGTTCCGCGTCATTTGTGTCGGTACGACCACGTTTAAACTCGGCAAACCACCGACAAATCGTTGCTTTTGATGGACAAGAGTCCGGGTAACATTTTTCAATCCATTGTTTCGCTTGCACGGTGTTTTTACCCATTAAAAAACAATGTTTTATCAGAACGCGAAACTCGGTTTTTTCCATTTTTTAAACAAACTACAAAACGACTTTACTCCGACCTCGATAACTCAGCTGTTTCTGGTCCGATCGACTTAAAATTTTGACACGTTTCAAGCAAAGGTTCGTACTCTAGAAATACCTGGTTACAGGTTTACTACGAGCGCCATCTCTGGCTTAGTCTCGGGAATTATTGATTGATGTGTTAATAAATACTTTATATTATTATGCGACATATTTCTTTAAAAAATCAATACATATTATGATTTAATATTCTACGGATATTTTAATATATATGACGATTAATTCGATTCATGTCTCTTAAAAATAATTGTTTTTAAATTCATTAACAGTAAATGTTTCAAAACTATAATTAGAGATCTCATTTGAATAATTTAGAACTGTAATGATATGCATATATAGATATCTATTATATTCTTTTTATATATCAACATGTTCCCTCAAATGGTGTTTTTATGCTATTAGAGGGGAACGTGTACAAATATAAAGAGAAGAAATTTGCAAGAAATTTTTGAGCATAATGTTAGATTGTTGGTCGTCTTTCAAAAGTAGGGAAATGTTCAAGCAATTAAAAAGTAGGATTTCACTTAGTAAATCCAACTTGTATTCCGAGACTGTCAAGCAAATACAAAATATTTCCTTCATGCATGAAGCGATTATCACGTACAAACGTAAATATACGATAGCACCAATGTAAATTTAGCACAATCACTGCTGTTCAAAGTACGTAATTCAATATCGAGTCAGAAACATACTCTACATACTCTACACTAATATACACAGTGTCTGATACAAATATGCATATAAGTATCAAAAAGTCTTCTAGAAGTCTCTACAATGTTCTATGTAGACCATCTAGTTTTGTCGCCAAATATTCGTGACGTGGCGAAAAAATTTGTAGCCAAGTCATTCACCAAAGTCACCTTTATCTGTTCGACTGTATTTCCAAGGATATTCTCACATTGTTTGTAAGACGATATTTTCAGCCCTTTTAGTTGCTAAGGATAGAAGGAAATAAAGTCCGAAACTTCCGCTTAAAAATAGTATTCCTAAATATACTATCATAAACTCGTATTTCTATTTAGGATAGCCCATGTATTTCTTCTAAAGGTGACATTAAAAAATCATTCACTCAATTAACCTTTCTTGAGCCATTGATGAATTATATTAAAGCACTAATTTCCTTCTCCACTATTTTTGCTTTATAAATACATCAAAGTAATATCGAAACGTATATTTTTATTAATCAGGGTTGTTATGAGAAATAAAACTTTTAAAATATCTCACGAAAAATCAATTTTATACTTCACTGCAATTAGTACTTATGAAGCTTAAAGTTTTTCAAATATTGCCTTACTTAATACAGTTTTAAAATTAACAGAAGTTAACACTTATTGAAATTAAAGTATTTTCTTTATTAATGAGCTATGTTTATAATAATCCTATAAGAAAAATTAAGTAATAAAAGCTTTCGAATTGAAACAAAATGATCAAAATAAAAGAGAAAATCCAGTCATAGTAAATTTACTGATAAGTATAAGTATATATTTAAAAACATTTAGGTATGATAAACAACACAATAATCACTTAATGGTTGCCTTTTATTTATTTCAACAGCATCGCTCTTGCATTGACGTTTGCTTAAACTTTTATTTTATTTACTCACTAATTATAGATTAATATTTTTTATCTTCTGCCAAAAGTATCTTAAGGTCATTTCACATGCTCAGCAATGAAAATGTAATGGATAAAAATTAGTGCATTTTATCCAAAGTATAAATATTCTTTTTTAAGAGTAGTTGCATAAAGTTTAGGATATTTGCTATCTTTTTAGTCAAAAACAATTAATTAAAACACGACTTAAATTTTTGGATACAAATTATTGCAATACACACACACACACATATATATATATATATATATATTTGTGTGTGTGTAATACAGTGTAATAGGAACAACAGTTGTGTAAGATATGTCTATTACCAAATTCAGCAGAATTTTAAGTTTTTATTAAAATTTCTCACACTAATAAAGTATGTATATTTTATTGTGATAAATATAGTAATTAATGTTCATGAATTACATTTTAATTAGAAAGAAATAAGACAATATATAATTTTATCTTATTTTTAATTCACATAATTTTCAGTTAATCCAAATATTTTATTTACTATGAAAGTTATTTTTATGCATTTATTTACAGACTGTCTAAGCATTAGCCCGTTCGCTCCCAGCGTATCACAGGTGATACGCTCGTGTTGGCTCTCCTGTGCCCAGCGTGTCACGGGCGATACGCTCCGTGAGTGTCTTCTACGGCCCAGCGTATCAATAGAGATGCGCTCGATGAGAAAGTTTTATTTGATTTTTTCAATGTTACTATATGGCGTTACAATAATGCAAAATCTATATAGATAGGTTATAGATAGAGATAGAGGTTTATTACATATGCGCGATAACACAGGTGAGGCAACTGTAGGCTGAAATCTAACACCAGGTTTGAAAATTCTTTAACATAGTGCGCATTTATCACATTTTTCACTGTTAGGACGTGAAATCAAGTTTGTTTACCACTTTATTTTGCACCCGGTATTGATTGATTACGATGTCCTGTCCATTGACTAATTAACATCCAAGACAATTTGAGGAGAAATATTTATTCTATTATCAGATCTTGGTTTGACATCGAATTCTCAGAGAACAAATTATTTTATTTTAGTTACTTTAACCCTTTCGCTCCCAGCATATCACATGCGATACGCTAACTTTTGTTCTCCTGTGCCCAGCGTATAACATTTGATACGCTCCGTGAGTGACTTCTATGGCCCAATATCAATAGAGATATGCTTCAGAAAAAGTTTTAATTGATTTTTTTAATGTTACTATATGGCGTTACAATACCGCGAAATCTATATAGATATGTTATTTGGATTGTTGACCTTTGTAATATGAGCATGGATTTCACTTCTGGCTACTAGGGAGGGAGTAATTGTTAAGAGCACGTGCTGCGGCATGGCTCTTTAAATATAATGACCTGATTTAAAGGGTGTACTTGCTTTCGGTTTGCTTTTTTTCTTTCTTGTTTGCTTCTCAGAAATTCGAAGGAGAATTTATGACCCTTTATGAGGGTTAGGGCTTTTGGTAGTAGATGTTCTCAGCTGTTCGTTTCATTGGATCGGTTTTTATTTGTAGCGACAGTCATGACGAAAAGAAAGTATTTGTCTGATACTGAGATTTTCGAAATAATGAATGAATCTGACAGTAATGTTAGCGAAAATAATTCAAATCTGTACATAGACAGTAAAGTAAAAAAAAAGGACTAAGTTGTGCCTTTTGCTCAAAATCTTACGTGAAGTGTTAAAATATGTGAGTAAGACATGTGACGTTGTACTATGCATTGATTTTTTTTTTTATAAGTAAACCATACAGCAAAATAAGTTTTATCTTTTATATCTATATATCCCTTATAATGGTACATCATTATACCATGAATATAAAATATATTATATATATTATGTATCATATGTATATATTATATATGTAATATATTTTGTATTTCCTTAAAAATATGATTTTTTATTTAATTTTATGTATAAAACATTCATTTTTCGATAAATCTTTTTTTCTTTTGTACATATTAAGTTTTATGCATTTTAAATAATATAAGTAAAATCCAAAATATTCTATTAAATAACCGATTTTGGAGGAATTTTTTCACGAATTAGGCTTAATATCTAAAATTGTCTGGGCGCAGCGTGACACTCCGCTGTAAGAAGCCGCGGGCCCAAAGAAGCACTTCGTTTTACTCCCTTCGGTTGCGAAAGGGCTAGTGCTGCGAACTTCTAGGAGGAGTAAGGTGCATCTAGTTGACTTGGAATCACATAGCATTACAGGATCAGAAATTCATGCCAGACACAGTAGATGACTGACTTTGCGCATGCGCAGGATTTTCGATTGTTCTTACAGATAGTTTAAATTTCGCTCTCTGACGCAGTCGTAGGATAACTGATTATACGAGAGTGGAGCTAGTGAATATACATCTCAGTGTATAGAGCAGCCGTGTGTAATACGCGAACATCACAAAGGTGGTAAGCACAACGATATTAAATGAGGGATTCTCTCAACCTTAATCCATTTCGACACCTGTCCAATTTAGCCTTGACGTTCGTAACCACTCAGACGCCACATTTAGGCAGGAGGAGATCGGCCGTGGTGGTTTGGTGCATTGGCCTCCTCGATCACCAGAAAAATTATGCCTTGAGTACGTGTCCGGCAAATCAAATCAGTGGTGTATGACATCTCTGTTAGCAGCACCGAAGACCTCATTGCAAGCATCGTAGTAGAAGCTTGAGAAATCCAACTGACGTACGAGATCTTGAAAAACGTCCGAGCTTCCATGCACTGAAGATATGATACCTGTTACACAGCTCGTAATTCTCAGTTCAATTATTTTACTTTGACTTAAATGTTGATGATACTTTCACTTTGTTGATGTTAATTGAATAATAAACCACAGATTCACTCACATAGTGCTTTTTTGCGTTCATTAACACATGCACATTCAACCTTGTTGCGTGATTGCGATCCTTCTTGGTCCTTTTCCCTCCTAGAAGTTTGTACGCTTGGTGATGAAACACCCTTCATATTCCATAAATAAATGTATAAGCGAGAGGTCCTGTTTAAAAGAAGAATCCCTTCTAGGTTTTAGCTTGCAGTGGTGGTTAGCAAACCTGTTAAAGAAGCGTCGCTTTTACGAGTAAATGTAGATTGATGGGTGAATATATAGTTCAAATAATGAAATTTTTTACGCGGGCAATCTTATGGAACTTTGTCAACTTAAGAAATAAACTAATCTCTTCAATTTACGCTTAAAAGTTAAAAAATAAATTTTCCTTTATTAAGTTTTATCATATCTCTTCTACAATAAAAAAAAAAAAGTAAATTTTCAGTCAAAGAAATTACATTTCTTTTTTCTTTGTATTTTAATATGAGTTATTAATTACAAATTTTAAGGGTAAGTTAAAAAAATGGTCAATTAATGACTTTCATTCTTCCCAATTACGAGTTATTCTTAAGTAGTATTCAAAATTAAAAATAAGCCTTCTGATACAGCTGTTTTAAAACATCATATTAGTAACTTTATTTTTTAAATAATATACATACCATATGAGATTAATTAAAAACTAAAAATCTTTTAATAAACCAATAAGTTGTTAATTTATATATTTTAAAACTAAATATACCTATAGATTAGTCTGACATTTTCACACTTAATGTTTCTGCAGAAACTGTTATTTTGAAAATGGATAATATACAAATTCCTTAAGAGATACTGCATAAGTGTTTAGACGTAAAAAAAGATAATGTAATATTTAAAAAACTGTTTACTGGTATCTGTAAAAATGTTTAAATCACCTATTTGTAGAAAAACGTTAAACAAATCTTATTAAATAACATATTATTATGTTTATGTTCATCTGAAATTAGTACAATTTAATAAAAGAAACACTGCTTATTTTTTATTTTTAAAGATAATCAGGTATATTTATTTTTTGGTGAAGCATAATTTTTCATAATTTTCGATGTTTTCAATGAGGAATTCAAAATCTGTATAAATATATCTTGAAACAAAATAATTTTATTTAAAAACATTATTTAATTTAAGTTTATCGCAAATGAAAAATTGCTATTCTACTTAATGATATTACATAAAATATTGTTTTTAAATTTGTAACTAGAATCAATCTATTAAGATAAAAGTTTCTTTTTCAATTAATTTTTTTCAATGATGTATACTTTAAATAAATAGAAAATGATATTACTTTTTCGTATTGCTTTTATTCATAAATTTTGAAAATGTACAATGAAATACATATTTATGGAATTCTTTCTTTATTAATAATAGAGTCGATTTTCATTATTTGTAATTGTACGCAAATATGATTATCCGTGAAATGAGAGTTTTTCTTCCAGTTCTTTGTCCATGTTTCAAATGTAATCTTATTTGAAAGTAAAAGTTGTTTTAATGTAAGTGAATAAAATAGGTTTATTAAATATATTCTCATCAGAAAACATTTATTTAAGTCCCGCTTTTCTTTCATTTCTGTACGAATGAAGAAAAAGGACATCAAATTGAATTTTGAAAATATATTATTTCTTCTTAAATGGGAGAAATAATTACATGAAACAAGACTTTAATACATATGACAACATAGCGAATTATTAGATGTGTATAATATGATATCTTACTCCACCACCGTAAAGTACATAAATTATAAAAATGATAAATCTATGTTTTAGTTATTTACTAAATTAATGATTTTGTAAATTTTTTTTTTAAAGGCCAATATGGTTCATGCATTATAAATAAAAACAATTATTCTACTATTTTTGTAAATGATTTCATACAGCATACACCCGAAATATGGTATAAATAAAGAAAATATTTTAATTTCCTTTTAAGTATGGGAGAGAGGGGGGCTTAATTATCTGGAACATAAAAGTGTAATATAATGTCACTGAAAATTATAGTAAATGACTCTTAAAAATCCAAATAAAGGAATTTTCCTTTTATGTAATTATAGTTTTATGTTCTCTTATTCTAAACACTTATTTATAAAATTAAATCTTGATATTGCTTCATTCAACACAGTTCATTCAACAAAAGTTTCTCTCAGGTTTTGTTAATTGAATATATTTAAATTATTCCTGAGTAATAAAAACCATACAAATTTAAATATGCTCATATATTCATATCATAAACGTTAATATATTAAAATAGCATCACAATAAAATTGTGAGAATTGGAGAAATGATTTACGGCCGTGATTTATGAATTGTACCTTGTAAAAAAATATATGACTCTTAAGGAGTGTTCATTATACTTGAAGAGATGGTCTTTAGAATTATTTTCTTCCAACTGAAACTCATATATGCTAGGAGTCATTTCACTTTTGCGTAATAGGATGTTGAATCCATTCTTCAAAGAGAGAAAAAGTGAGCAAATGATAAAGATAGAAAACTTTTAAATTAAAAATGATATTGCCCTTCGGAATATTTGCATTAATTTTCTAAATTTCACTACAATTAAAAATGTTTCTTTTTTTATTGATATCTCATAATTATATAGGGTGTTTCGAAATTCATGTACACAAATTTTAGAGATCGAATAAAACATATTAAACAAGCAATTTTCACCATACACTGCATAGTAGGAGAGCAAGCGCGGTGAACCACTATATGGTGCTGTAATGGAAACCCCAAAGTGCGAGTTTTCTTACACATTGTCTTTTTCATAGTGGATTTTAGGAGGCAAAACAACACACATTAATCACGTTGAAGATTTTTAAAACAGAAATTTCATTAAAGTTCTATTCAATTTCGAATGGTAACTAATGTAAGATGATCAGATTTTAACATTCGAAAAGTAGTTGCACTATTGACATGGGGGGGGTATTAAAAAATTAGTACCTTTAAAATACCTACTTTTGGTACCTAAATAAATTACAAAAATAAATCATCTGAATAGCTTATTTGTTCACATCACTTGTTTGACTAGAACTAGCACGCAGTTCGATGTGTATCGTATGAGAGACAGCTACAAAACTCAATATGCGAAGGCTTTACTTCGTGGACGACCAACAAACACCTTACACCCTGACACTTCACCTCTCTAAAATTCCCCTCAGTTTCAAATTTTTGTACAAGATGTAATTCCTTTGTAACAATGTTCCAAATGGTGCTAGATTGCTAGCGGGACATGTCGCCATAAGAATAAAATCTGCGGAAGTGCATGAAGTGTTCTCTCTTCATTTTTTATTTATAAAATGTTTCCGTTGCTGCCAATGCAAAAAATGCCACTCATTGTTAAGTCCAAACAATGGTGGTTGTATTCTAGGTGAACTTCGATAAGAAGTTCCTCATAATAGGTTATGAACAATTTTTTTAATGTTAAATTTTAACATTACAAAATTTACAAAAATAATATAAAGCTCAAATCCTGGTTAATTAGCTACATGGAAGCTGAAAACCGTATATTCCCTTCTCGTTCTCAATCCGTTCCCTTGCTTGTCGTGCATTCTTTCTAAAAATCGGGACTTTCTTCAAAGCCCACCGGACGCAGGATAAATTCTTAAAAATCGCAACTGTCCCGCTAAAAACGGTACGTTTGGACATCTTAAACTAATGGTTAATGTTTTAAATTCACATATCATGTTAATGGAAGGATCTGGGACCTCGAGCAAGTTTAACGTTTATCAGCACCTCTATACGGTAGATCTTTAGTGTCATGAGGTCTCGAACTCACTGCTCGTCGGAAATAACACTGGTGGCGAGTTCCCGAATCATGACCACTAGCCTACCGCGGCCACGCCACTGTCAGAAGAAGAACCTTCAGAAAGTTATATTATAGACTGGTGAATGTTTGTGTTTCTGGGGGGGGGGGGGGGTGGTCAAATTGTACATACATAACTTCATAAACTTACAAAATTATAATTTTTATTTTAATATACCCAAAACGGTTATACTTCTTTAGTTTTGTAGTAGTAGTGCTTCAAACGTGGGATATTTTTTGTGCATGCCCTGCATTACTTTTTTTTTCTTGAAATCCGCAACGAGTTTCAATTTTATATATAAGGGAAAATCTTTTTTTTTCTTATCTTTTTTTGGAAGGGGGAGAGGAGAACTCTTGTTTAAAGTTCACGACTAATGAGTGGTGTGAAACCTAAATTTTCCTAAATTTACCATAAAGTAGCAAAGTAAAAATACAAATTAGCAATTTTCAGAATAAAATAAACTTTTTATGATCACTAGCACTAGAATTAATTTTAAATTCAAAAGAATCCATGACGGTTCAAATTATTTTATGCTTACAATTTTGAGGCTTTTAGGTTTTGCATCAGTGAATAAAGTCGTTATTCGAGCATTTCTGGTAAGAGGAATTCATTATCAAGTACTATTAAAACAGTTTTGAAACTCAGATTTTAAATAAGATAGTAATAAAATACGAATAGATTTTTTTAAAGACAACAGAGTGAATTTTAATATAGGAACAAAAAAGTTAGAAATCGATACCTTTATCAAAATATGTGTTTTGGAGGTGTTCTGTCGCCTTAAATGTTTTAACAAAAAAAATGTCGCTTTAACCTAAATTTATAGCTAATTATATGGAAATATTAATTTACGAATGTGTCAATTTGTTCAATGAAGATATAGTTTACTGATAAAAGTTTAAAAACTATTATAGTATTTAAATTTTTTTTGCAGTAAAACAGATTGATATGATTTTTGGAAGCTTTAAGAATGATCCAAAATAAAAATTTCACAAGTGTAAATTTGAAAAAGTAAAGCCAACTTAAGTTTTCAACCTTCATTCCTTTAAGTCTTGTACCAATATACGTTAAGAATTCAATTTTTTACACATACTTATTAATAAAAACAAGTAATTTATATATAAAAAAAATAAGTCAATTCCTACTCAGGTCAACGAAGAAAAATTTGATTTTAGTTACTTTTTATTAATAATTGCAACGTCATCACATTGTCGTCAACACATTAAGCGTTTTACACGCCAAAATATTAATACTGGTTTCAAGCTTCCAAATTATGATTTTTCTGGTTAAAAGAACATTGACATTTTTTTAAGTAATTAATAGTATATCATATATAAAAGGGGGGGTATTCAATCTGATAGCGAGGAATAAAGCTGCAATAATTGTCTGGAAAACTACATAAAACTCAATCTGAACCAATTTTAAAATGTTACTGATTATTGGAACTAAATGCAATAAGAAAAGTAATATTTTAGCCAAGGAAATATAGAATAGTAAAAAGGTAGATAAATAGTTGGTAATTATTTCATATATGATGTACTTAAAATGATCAGAAAAAAAACACAGATTTCTAAATTCTATTCGAATTTTTTCACTGTACTTTTTAGTTAATAAATCACTGAATTTTTATTTTTGCTAACTGTAATTTTGTCCATGATACTTTGTCACATTCTGAATTATTCAAACTGTATTCAAATATATACCATATATAATGTTCAAATTTAATGTTCTCAGGGAACAAAAATATTATTTGAATTACAATATTTCTACTTAACAAACGTAAACAATCAACAGAAAAGGTAAGAAACTATAAAAATCCTCTTTACGATTGGGAAATGAACAAATCTAAATCTTTAACATACGACTAATATTGTAACACATTTGTGAATATTACTTGTATTTGTCTTAAAATATCTCAGACAGATCGGAAGTACTTGGAGCTTGGGCAAAAATCGTGCATTCAATGTTTAAAAACTATATTTTTAGTGATTCGGTGACTTGGCGATCTTTTGGTGGGATTCTTAGCAAGATTTGGCGAAAAATAGATGTTTTTCGAAAGTTCCATCATCGAAGCTCTAGGACCAATATTAACCGAGATAGCCTAAAACCTTCTTGAACCTTGGCAAAACTCTTAAAGTTTCACACCAGGTCAGGTATAAATATCACTGGCTGGGACAGAAGCAGGACTTCCGCGCAAGACTTATATCCATTACAGCCTAACTTTCCAACATCACAAGACGTCACCGTAACTCCCTGCAAGATACGGGTGCCGCCTAGGTACCCGTTGATTTATTCAACAGCTTCAAATAATTATAAGCAAGACTAGTGCAGAGGATGAGCAGTATTGAAGACGATCAGTTTTGATTGCTAGCAGCTGTTATTTGTCTGAGATATTAGAGACTTCTGTATTTAGAAGCTGTTTACTGTGGAATTAGTTGAATTGGAGATGTGAAATTGTGATTGCTACAGATGGAACTTCCAGCGTCCTGTGGAAATTGCTACGAATAAAAGACTTGAGATTTTTGAGAGATTGTTTCATCGACTCTCTATCAACACGAACCCCGAAGCGTGGTACAACATCTTATTTAACTGGGCTGATTTAAAATTATAATTACAAAATTAGGATACACTATTTTCAAACATTACTGGGAAATGAAAAACAAAGATCTGCAATGCACTTTTGCATCAAAAACAGTGGAGAATATTTTAGAGAATCCTAGAATATACAAGTACTTATTTATATATTGAAGAAATATTCATTTTAAACAAATTATTTAGACGTTTTACGCATCATACAAGTATATTAAAATAAATGCGAGAAATCATTATTATGGTTCCTGTCTACTATCCATTTGGATTTCGTGAATGTAATGTCTTATGGGATTTCTACTACCTTTCGTAAAATTTTAATATTTTATCTATATGAACGCAAAAAAACAAAAAGTGTGCATCCGAAAAACCAAAAATATGATGAAGCTATCTGTGGAATTACAATTATCCTTCGAGTTTTGAAAATACCTTAGAACAGCGTTTCTCAACCTTTAATTATTCCCGGCCCAGTTTTCAATCATAATTTTGATTGCGCCCCCGCATACAATAAAATGTATACAACAATAATATATTTTGAATATTTTGATTTCTGTTTTTAAATTATTTTTAACTAACTGCCAAAACAAGAGTAAAAGCGAGCCAACGTTGGCGAGAAACCACATCTGACATTTTGCCAAGTGGGAGGTGAACAAATGAAGCGAATGGAAGCGGGGAAAATTTAAATATTATGTTTGAAATGAAAGCCAAACAGGGAGATATAACGTTAAAAGAATATGATAGTACAAAAAATCGTTAATGAAAGTAAACCTAGACGGGGTGAGCTAACTTTAGAAACTGGGAATACTTTTCTTGGAATAATAAAAGAAATAAAACAGAAGCATGACTAAAGAAAAGTGAAAAAATATGTAATATGTTTTGTGGAAGCCATCTCGAGCATGCGCAGAGCAAATGTTTTATCAAGAAGGAAAATGTTCAATAACGCAAGTTTCAATTCTCATTCGAGTCGATCGCCTTTGAATCTATCGTATGTTATATAAGTTTTCGTGTTAATTACAATTCACCATATTAAATATTCAGGTTGAGAATCACTGTCATAGAATATTTTTTACGACCGGAGACCCGAAAGCAAATAAATCAAATAGAGGTAAAAATGTTTTCAAAAATGGGAAGAACTATCTAATTCGGAAGATTTATTATTTGTTGCTTTTTTAGATGCACCTTTTTGCATTCAAATTCATGACAGTGGTAGAAATTCCTCAGGATTAACATTACGAATACGAAAACAAAATGGCCGGTAGACTTGAACCTTAAACACTACTAACATCATAAGAGATCGAAAATCCTAAACAATTCAATAACATTGATTGAATTACACATGTTATTAATGAAAATCAAACTCTAAGTTCTTTTTGAAAGTTTTTAAATACAATTTTGTATGCTATCCATTAGGAAACATTTATTTTCTTCAGTACAGTATCTAAAGCATAGCGATTCGCATTACGGTTCTGTTCTCAATTCAAAGCAATCGATCCTCATTAAAGGTAATTGTTGGCAATACGCTTAAGACTGGAGCTGATAATTAGGACGTGTATTAGAATTATTGGATTATTGCTGATAATCACAGAATAATTCGAATGGCATATTAGTAATTTGTAGACAATGATTAAATTGTGTTACCTTTCGTCCGACTAGGTGCATATTTATCACTTCATTAAATCAAACTATATTTCAATGAAGTCATTAGAACACCATTCTGTTAGATAATACTATTGATTAAACCACCATTAGAATACCACGGCGTTAGACAATTACATGATTTAGTTTTAATCAAAATTTACATACTTCATAATTTCCAATAACATAATTTTATTCTAAGCTGAAAACTCAAGTATAAAATTCTAAATTACAATAAAAATATATCTTAAATTCTTTGACAAATATACTTTTTCAATATTCCACTGGTAGTTCCAATCGTAGCATATAAAATCTGTTTATTTTAATTTATAGACGGCTTTTCAATCACTTACTTATATGCAAGTCCGAACAGCAATCTGAACACTCTACAAATAAGCATTTACTTTCTATAGAATGAAGTATTTTATTATTTAGATAAAACATATATGTGTGTAAGTTTTATCTATGATACTAGTATGATAATATTTAGATTATGATTTGATTATTTCTTTAAAATTTTTCAATAAATTATATTTTTTTAAAAATTCGTTTAGTTATTTAATTCTTCACTCTCGTTTTCATTTATTTTATATACAGAAAATATAAAACACATGTTTTATATACAGGTTTCTTTCCTGCATGAGTTGTAAATTCAAATATTGTAGCCTTTTATACATACATTACAACATGAAAAGCGACGCTCCAAGAAGGAGTTATCTCAATGGTGCGGAAATCAGTAGATGTGATGTACATGTATTCAAAACAAATCGCTAATAGTATTATAGAAAATCAGTGTTGTGTTCGGGAAATACAGCTTTAAGAGCAAATAATGATTAAAAAAAGTAGCCTGTTGGCCCATCGCTAGCTCTATGATTCAGCGAAGCATCGACTTGTAGAGTTTGCAGATATCATCTTGAGGAACTACTTACCTTGCACGTTCGAATTGACGAGTACAGCCTGGCCTAATCACCGGATTGGCGAGAACCACGAATGGCGGGAGACGTCTTTTGATAAGAGATCAAATTTGTTCTGTTGGGAAAAGTTCTAATAATCACGTCGGCCAGCGAAGTGATGTAGAAGCACGAAGCCAAGCGGTAGAATGGAATACTGTGCTCCTTCAGGAATT
Organism: Nephila pilipes; assembly: GCA_019974015.1. NCBI lineage: Eukaryota > Metazoa > Arthropoda > Arachnida > Araneae > Nephilidae > Nephila > Nephila pilipes. The sequence continues at coordinate 386,324 of BMAW01057714.1, read as the reverse complement.
ATCCTGGTGAAATATGTTTCAAGGAATCTTTGAAAAGATCAACCTTACGTGGTGTAGGATCTCGTCGACGTACTGCCGTGCTGTAAGGGTGCCAGAGATGAAAAATAAAGAGGTCCATGCTAACAAATGACATGGCATCCCCTACTATAGCTTCCGATTGTCGGACTGTGAAGCGGACTACAGACAGATGAGTATATCACCGTTGATCCTGCACATTTCCAGACACATCTTCTCTGGTCATCGCGGCTCAATTGAAAGAGGGATTTGTTGCTAAAAATAATTCTACTCTACTCCGTGAGATTCTAGGTAGAATGCATCCCGAGTCACTGCCGTAATGGGCTCCGGAGCATCATTTAACTTTCTCTGAATCTCTGTAGATAGCCATTTTAGGTACAGATACCCCAGTAACTTGGATACTTAATTAGTGGATGTGAGCGCCGATCAAATGAGCTCACTGCATAACGGTCAACAGCTACCTTTGCGGCGCTTTTTTACGGTCGTAATTCATCGTTTCCAACCAACTATGTCGAAGGGTAGAATTGCTTTTATCCAAACGACTAACGATCCTATGATTTGGCCTTTCAACTGCATTCAATCTAATTGTATGTGCTATCTCAATTAGTGACATCTACGCATTCTATTCACAACTCTTTCTACGATGCATTAGTATAATCCATTTGGTTGATGGAACCACATTCGCATGGAAGTTGTGCTTTAGCATTGCAATGTCCTCTTTTTTACATACCAACCGGATGTTCTTGATGACGTCATTCCTTTGTGAATATTAGGTACACAAACAAGTGATATTTTGACATGAATATTTTTTACTTTAAATTTCAAATAAACTGATAAATTATATCATCCGTAATTGCCAGGGTGATAAAATTACTCAAGTTTTCCAAAAGCATTGATTGATATGTCTAATTAACGTACAATATAAATATTGATATGTTTAATGTATGTACAACATAGTCTATGTAGGTAAAAAGGTGTTTAAAGTTATTCGTTTTTCAGCTTTTTTCTAACAGCAAAATTAATATTTGCAGAACTTTAATTTAAGGCTTTTATTCATTTTTCCTTCTACGATTGAATGCAAAAAGAAATGAATGAATTCTGCGAATAAAATAAAATAATTAATGTACACATTTCGCTTGTTTAAAAAAGAACGTTATTCGTAAATATGACTACATTTGTGGTAAAGCTATTAAATTTTAAGGAAGCAAAGGTGAACTTTCTCTTATGAAATTGTTTGAAAGTAAATATTTATTATTAATCAACCTTTTTAGTTTACAGCAAAAAGAAAAAAAAAGGCCGACAAATCTAATTAAATAATTTTAAAAAATGTGTGATAAAAAAGAATTTGAACTGTTAGAATGCTTTCACATTTATTTCGAAATATATCAAAATGTGAAGTTAATTCAAATTTAACTTTATACCCAAGGGTTACTATAGCTATAACATTTTTGTAATTTTTTTAGATACTTATAATTTTATTAGGTATTTTTAATTTTATTTTGCTTTTGCTCTCGGATTAAACTAAAAATAATATAATGGCAAACTATGCATTATCGAGATAGCTATATTCATTTTAATGTTAAAAAAACAATTTAAACACACTTTTTCAGATTGAAAACAAAATTACACTTTCTATACTCGTATAAATTTCTCCATAAATATATTTTAACTTCTACAAGCCTTTCTTCAAATGTGTTAAGTAGGACATTTGATCTTGTTAAATTTATGAATAGATAATAATCTTAAAAGAGCAAACAATAGATCGTATAATATTCTGTAGCTAAATTCATATCGTAAATCCTGGAAAATTCTAGATCATAAAGTTTTACTTAACTGTAGTGATTCTTATTTCTTTTAAAAAATTGAAAAGTTAACAAAGAAGTGAAAAAAGTACCGATGTTTGATGACAAATGACATTTATAAGGTAAGTTAGTGTTACTGTTAAGTTATACCACTCGAAAACAAAACTTGACACTGATTCATAGGTTAGTTTTGATTTAAATAAATTAGGCATTTTACTGACAATCAAGATGTGATTAATGCCGCATCTGGGAATCTATACCTAAGAAAGTGGAGAAAGTTTCATTGTCCCCAAAACCTATAGTGTGAATATTTTTGAAATGTGAAGATAATCATTTGCATGGGCTTCTTAGAAAAGGGATAAACATTCAATTGACAATACTTCCACCAGTTACTCAAACACGAATATTTCTTAACTGTCTTCGCAGATTTAGTTTGTAGTGGATTGTTAAGAAATACGAATAATTTTATTAGAAGCAATTTGCATCACATTCACAAAATTTTGAACTTGTTTTAAATTAATTTCATAAAACATTTAATTTGACTTCGAAGCTTAAACATACGTAATTGTCAATTAACTGACTGCATTATATTTTATCTTAACATCATGTAAATAATGAGGGTTAATGTATTTGTATTTATGGGAAAAAAAAGTTTCTTATTTTCATCAAGTTCAGAAAAAAAAAAAAAGGAATTAAAAATTATTTAAAATATAAGTTTTGGGGTCTTATTAACATTCTTAGAAAGTTGAAAATAAGTTACATTTCCTCATGATAAGTTTATTAGACGCAGTTTGTATTACTTTTAATTTAGGTCATACAACAATTATTTTTATACTGCTTCATTATTTTTTTTCGTGTTTATAACTCAAAACAACACATTTTATAACTATTATTACCCCTACCATTTATTTTGGTTCCCTACTTCTCTAATTGTCTAATATTTTGTTTTTATAAGTGGTTTTAAGTTCCTAAAAGTTAGTTAAGTATTGTTATCTTTAATTAAAAATGTATTATGTTTTACATCCTTTATTGTTATTACTACGAGGACTATTCAGAAAGTAAGGAACGTTTCCGTCTGACGTCGCTAGGCGCTCGCAGATCACGTATATTTTGGTGTCTGCGTGCACGGCATCTCAGTCGGCGTCCAACCATTACAACGGGGTCATTTCCACGTTGCCCGTTTTTTCGACATTCAAATTTAAAATGTGCGTTGCGGTCTGAGTTACGTTTGTGAGATGCGGTCTGTTTTGTTGGCAAAAAACCTAAAACCTATGGAAATGTATCGGCAAGTGTGTGAAGTGTACGGAAACAACGTCATGAATGAAAGTTCAATTCGAAAATTGTGCATTCAGTTTAAAAATGGCTGAACTAACGTTCACGATGAAGAGAAGAGTGGACGCCCTATCATTGTGACTGACGAACTGGTCGCTAAATTTGATGAAAAGATTCGTGAGAACCGCCGATTCACAATAACGGAGCTTTCGCTTAGTTTTCCAAAAGTTTTACGGACTTTGTTGTTTGAAATTGTCACACAAAAGCTAGGCCACCGCGGCAGAACCCTATGACGAAGGAATTTCAAAGCTTGTCCACCGCTTTGATAAGTGTCTCAATTTGTTTGGTGACCATGTAGAAAAGTAGAATTTTAGCCTCTCTTTCTTATGTATAAAATATTTTTTTTTTCTTTTACTTAGTTTCTTTTTAATTCCAAAACGTTTCTTACTTTCTGAATAGCCCTTATATTTAAACGACTAATAATACAATACACATTTACATGCTCTCGGCAAAGAAACACTAATCATGAAAGATACATCGTATGCGTTTCTCGAACTCTCCTTGGATCCCATTCTTTTCATCATCCTCTTTTAGGTTATCTGATGTTGTCCTATTTTTCAAGTGTTACTGTCGCAGTAGTCTAGTGGTCATGGGTTTGGATTTGTGGCCGCTGGTTTTCGTTCAGTCGCAGGTTCGATCTTTGGCCGCTAAAGACCCGCCGTGTAGTCAGGGCTGATACACGTTAAATCAGTCAGGGACAAAAGTCCTCCCGTAGACATGATGTAGAAGTTAGAAAGAGGGAGGGGGTGCCAGCTCAGATGTAGTCCTCGTCACTTGACCATGGTTCAAAATTATGAGGTATGTCGCCAATAGCTTTCGTGTTGCTTTAACGCGACGTTAATAAAAACTAAACTTTTCATGTATTGCTACTACCAAATTCTTCTTTACTGTTATTGGAATATTTTTCAAACTATTTTTCATGTTATTTTTAGAAAATGACGCCCGAATAGCTTGTTTCGATTGTAAGAAGTATTTACAAGCAGCGGTTTCTTTTCTTTCTCATCGGAAACTTATACTACGTAATCCATATTGAAACGGATAGATAACCTATTTATTCTGTTTTGGCATATTTGAAACAATAGTCTTATTCTGTCGAAAGCAGAATAACAAATAGAATATTTCTCTGACACGGGACATTTATCGGGCATAGTTTGAAAAGCAAACCGTCGAAATAATACAATCTATTTTTATTCATTTCTGTGTATGTTAGTGACTGCGTCGCTTAAACACGGTTAGGTAAATGGTATTTTCTATTTTAAGGGAAAAAACAATTACATAAGACAGAAAAAATATAAACTAAACAAGTTTATCTAGTTTAATATTACTAAAAAATAAGAACTGATAGTTAAACACAATGGAAAGTATCACGAAATAAATTTCAGAAATAAGACGTTTAGACTTATTCAGTACAGGACGGTTAAGACTCAAAATATCAAGTAAATAAAATGATATTCACTGTTTAACCATCTAAAATACCTTTTTCTTCGGCCATTTCTAAATAAGTAATTCTTAGAATAAAATGAAATCTGCTTCATAACTAACGAAAACATATTTATTATATTCTGGTATAAAAACTTCTTGAATTAAATAAAATTTTCTCTACAACTATGTAAATATTCTATTATTATGACCTCTTCTAAATAAGTATTTCTTAGAAAAAAATAAGTTCCGCTCTATATAATTATCAAAAATATCTTATTTTTAGTCTTTTCTAACTAAGCACTTTTTACCATAGAATAAAATTCACTCGATGAGTATATAAAATATATTTTGTTTCAGTTCCTTTTCTAAATAAGTATTTTTTGAATAAAAGTAAATTTACTTCATAACTATCTAAATATCTTTTATTTTAGTAATGTTGAAATAAATATTAGAATAAAATGAGACATCCATTTTATAAATATCTGAGGTCTTTTATTTTAATCTTTTACAAATAAGCATTTCTTAAAATAAAAGAACATCCACCCTATAACTATCTAATTAGTCATTTATTGAGGAGCATTTTAATTCAGTCATTTGTAAATAAATATTTTTAGAAACCCCCTCTATAGGTATCTAAAATATTTTTCAGTTTAGCCTTTTGTAAATAAGTATTTCTTCGAATAAAATAAGATCTGCTCTATAATTGTCTAAAATATCCTTTATTTTAGTCATTTCAAAATATACGTATTTCTTAGAAACCCCCTCTATAACTAACTAAATACCTTTTATTTAAGTCTTTCCATTATCCAGCCGATTCAATGTCAGGAAATTACTGATTAAAAGAACACCTTAATAAGAAAATTCCAAGTCTTAGTAATTTACTTGTTTTAGATTTTGAATTTTTTTTTTCAAATGAAACTACAAATAAGGTACCTGAGGGGAATACGGACAGGAATTATAATGCAGCTTCTTGTGGGTTTCTGAGTTAATATTTCAAATTGAATCAACAGAAGATTCTCCTACGTTGAAAAGGAAGTTAAGAAGCAATAGCAGCGCACCGACGAGATGTGTCTAATAAACTTATGTGAAGAAGAGGATATCGTTCTTTACATGACTTCCTAGGATGGCTGTAGTTATTTTGATCCAGTAAATTTATCTTTCTGCTGGTGGTTAAAGAGTCCGAGAAATGTGAGGCTCTGTTAATTTCTCTAATGTTCCTCAAGAATATATAAGAAATTTCTTCAGATCAGTTATGTTCCAAAAAAGAATCGTTATTTTTTCGGAACAATAATGCTGTAGAGTAACACGGCTACTAATGATTATATTGCCTTCACTCGTGGCTGTAATACGTTGAATGCGAATTCTTTTTTCTGGTCTAAATTAGTCATCCAAGGAGCTATATTATTAATCAACAAGAAATGAGTCACCTGATTACTTTTCAAAGTTTAGTGTTTTCTGAATATCTTTTCTATCTAAACATTACGTCTTTTCTTCTATAGAATATGTAAATAATTCAATAAATAAGTGAGTGAATGAATAGTAAGTAATGCTTGAATGAAAGAATGAATAGGTGAGGGAGTGAATGAGTCCAACACAGTAAGGTCAGTCAATCTATTAATCAGTCAAAATCCATTCCCTTGACATATTATCATTTGCTTTAATATTTAAAAGAATAATTTAATAACTATTAAAAGCATTTAACACTTTAGGTGGTTAAATCTGTTCTTTGCAAAAGTGTGCACCTTTGTTTGTTTTGCTTAATATGTTTAATAATTACACTCTATAACAAAATAACCACGCACCAAGAAGGAGGTGTACAATGGAGACAACAATTACTGGATAGGAAAATTATGTACAGAATAGAAAATGATTAAAATTTCAGAAAAACTGAATGATCTATTTCAGAGTTATATAGTTACAAAGAAACGAGCTCAATAAGATGTTGACCCACCTCTAGCCTGGATGCCAGATGCCACAAGACGTAGCATAGAGTGATAAAGCTCCCTGATGGTCTCCTGCGCCATTTCTTGCCAAATTCACTCCAATTTTCGGGGTAGATCATCACCATTTCCTGGGAGATGTAGTCTCCTTCCCATCATATCCCAGACATGCTCGATTAGAGACAGATCTGACTGGCCAAGGAAGTGTTTGACAAGCTGAAAGACAGTTCATAGCAACGCGTACCGACTGTGGTCTGGCATTATCTTGCTAAAAATAAGGCCAGGGTACTGTAAAAGGAACGGTAGCAAAAGAGGTCTCAGAATGTCGTTGACGTACCGCTATGCTGTAAGTGTGCCTCTAATAATGACCCTAGAGGTCCAGCTATCAAGGGAAATGTAGCCCAGACCATAACTCATGATTAAGGGCCTGTGTGGCGTGCAATAGTGAATGCAGGATCGACACGCTACCCTGGGTGTCTTCAGACACGTCTTCGATGAGCGTCACGACAAAGTTGGAAACGGGATTCGTCGCTAAATATTATACTTCCCCAGTCAGCATAATTCCCACCTGATCGAGCCAAGAACCTCTGTAATTTAGCACGACAGTGTGCAGGCGTATGAGTGGCAGGTGGCGTAGCGGTCAATACGAGTGTAGACTTTGCTCTAGCAGCCGTCTGTCCTCCCTATCTGCTGTGGCCCTAGGTCGCTAAAACCATGACGCTGAATTCTGCCATTGTCCCCCCATTCTTGCCAGCATCTTCAAATCGCTTCGACCCATGTGAAGAGCGATTCTCCGATTTGCCCAACCTGCCTCTTTCAACCCAATGATACGACCTCTTTCAAACTCTAATAGATGCTCGTAATGAGCTCGAACCCGGCTGAGTTGGAAAGGTATCCTAAATCGCAATGTAACAAAAAATTTGACCTTCCGATTGAGAATCGTTTCTTATATACACCTGCTAAGTGAGTGCGCAGTTCCGATGAATTGTAGCTGCCGCCATTCATTCATTCATTCAATGGAAACAAAATTTAATCATTTGCATGTTCGATCCAAGTGTCTTTGCACACGAAATTTCATTAAAATTGGGCAACTCCTTCTTGTTGCGTCGGTTTTTTTTGTTATAGAGTGTATGTGCATTGAATGTGGGCTTAAAAAAGTTTTTATTTATTAGGATTCCACAAGTTTCAATAAAGTTGTTTCTTATAACTAATATTATGCTTCATCTTCTTTTTCTTATTATTTTGTATATTTCTTTCTTATGACCTAGTCTAAATATCATGTAAAACCCAACAGAGTGTCAATTAAGGGATACTGGAATCAAGATAATATAAAATATAAACGTGACTTCTTTTATTATTTTCCTCTAATTTCTTTCAAATAACAGTAAAATTGTTATTCATGAAAATAATAAACTCGAACATTGTTTCTTTGTTTCTTTTGCTTACGTGAACTAAAACTTGATAGAAATAAATTTACCAAAAAATAGAACAGTGGTCTTATTACCTGCAGTGACTATATTACTTACAAAATAATATATACTTTGTAAAATTTTAATCTTGGAAGTTAAACTATAAAGAAAAAAAAATTCCCTTCAAATATAAAGAGAAAAAATAGTACTGATAGCTACGTGCGCTGAATTTTTTCAACTTCATTATTGTCAACAAAATTTCAGTATACAATAAGACATTACCTACAGGTGCTTCAATGTTCTTTGATGAATAAAGATGTAAGATGGAAACATTCACTGTTTCCTCACACTTCAATTACCAACTCATGAAAAATAATTGTTCTGTCTCCATTTCTGAGGTGATTATCGGAATGGCAAACGGAAAAAAAATATCCGAAAAACCTGTTCCCATAACAAATTATTGATTTTTAATCTCTTTCGTTTCTTGTAGACTTCCTAAATTTCTTTTTCCATTGGCAAAGTAGATTTTTATTTGAGACATAATATAATTTTAGATTGAAGCCATGGAATTTTTTAAGAAAGACGTAGGATTATTTCATTCAGGTTTTATATTTTTAATACCGTTCCACTAAAAATTAGGAATATGTAACAAAGCACGTATTTTAATATATTTGTTTGTGTTTCATTATTTACTGAAATGATGTCGGTTTCATTATTAGAATCAGTAATTATAAAACACAAATCTAATTTTCCTTATTACCTATGACAGGACATTATTTTTTATTAAGATGAAACGATTTTTTCCCTTTCTGAATTATAAATGAATACGGGTTATCAAGTGCGCTTAGTTAGACGAGAAAAATTGAAAAATAATGTCTAAATCATAGTGATTAACAGTGCATGGATATGATTCAGGTATGTGCTCTCGAAAGCTCAGGAAGTTGCTGGAATCCCTAATCAACGCTTGTTAACTCACGCGCACCCGAGTACGATGGTAAGTGTGTTCTTTAATTGCTTAGACTATAAATGACGAATAAACATTAAGAAAGTAAGCAATGACTTCAGAATCGAACGTTCTGAAAAACAACATATGAAGTCAATTTTGTGTGCAAATCAAACAACAAAGGTATCACAAAAAAAAAAAAAAAAAAAAAAAAAAAAAAAAAATCAATGCATAGCAATGAATTTTTAATGAGTAAAAGATACTTTTTTGTATGTTTTTATGTGTATGGTGTATAATTATGTATTTACAAACTAGAAATAGCCAAAATCAATAAAAAAGTATCAGACATTAAGAAGTATCGTATTTGCTTAAAAATTTAGATTGACATTTTTAAACAGGAACTTTTAAGATGCCTTATGCATTTTGATACTCATTTATTGCAGAAAAAAATATTATTACATTCAAATAATGTATTAGTTTCCTCTTAATAACAATTAGCGAATTAATACTTTTAAATTAATTAATTATTTGTGTTTTGAGGATCATTTTCGAACACGATCATCAGATATAAATATACCTACAACTGAACAAAATTCATCTTCCATTCCGTGTAAGTGCTAAGTTATTACCGAATGTAGCAGTCGTACATATATTTTGGTAACTGGTTCACTAATTCGCTAATAATCAATTATAATCGTTAATAGTTTATCCTGTATTAACTCGTGTAAATCTTTTAATGGTCCTATTACCTCCTATTTCAACTGATTACGAAATGTTTCGAATTAATTTTAAGTAGAATTAGGGAAAATTGCATTCAGTTTTAAGCTATTTCTTCTGGGATATTAAACATATTTAGGAGTCTTAAAGCGATTAGATTGAAGAACTGTTTTAATAATCTATCAAAGAAATGTATCTGCGTTGAAACTGAAGTAATGCATATTAATTTGAAGAAAGTACTCTAATTAAGAGAACTGTGACGACTTCGACAAGAAAACAATAAGCTTATCTTATATATATGCCAAATTAAAATAATCTTCCCTTTTTAAAATAAAAAAAAAAACAGTGGAAGTCCTATTTTAACATACATGATATTTTTCTTAGCGCGTGCTTAAGCAAAATAAAAAAGAAAGCAAAATTTGAACTATTTTAAAATTTAACTGTTATTTTAAGTATTACTAACTGTTTTACCTTTACTTATTCATCATTGTTTTATTCAGTTAATCAAATCCGGAAGCAATTGTATTTTGTATATAAATTTAATCAGAATACTTTAAAATGCTAAAACTGCAAAGTGATTATGAGATAATCAGCTTGATTTAGTAATAAATATATAACTTTAAAGTATGCGGGGGATTTAAAAGAAAAAATGATTATGTGCAAATTGTTTTTATAAAAGTTAGAGTTTGATTCTAGCTAAATCTCTTAAAGGTCCAGGAATGCTTCAAGGTATAAGCCAGATGAAAAAAAGAAAATGAAGTTAAAAGTTTCAAATGTAAAAAGAAAAATTAAATTAATTGTTTTAAATTTTTTTTCTGTGAGAATCAACTCATAAAATAAAAGGAAGTACTTATTTTGAAATTTTGTTTAAAGTTGTACAACATCCTGGCGATTTCGAAAGTTCAGTTATATTTTGAATATCGAATATCGTTTTATATGAATGTTTTATAAGATCAATGTAATAAAAAGAGAATTTTAAGTCTACGTTTTATTAGATGTTAGCAGAAAATTAAATAACAGGAATGATTGTTGTTAGTATTTTAAGATAAGATATCAATTACTATGGATTGATTCAAATTTGAAATCTTTGAAAATTTAAAATATAAATCTATTTAAATTTACTTACAGGCACGTAACATTAACACAATAATATTAGCGTCTTCTGTTTACAACATTAGCAGGAACATTAAGTAAAAATATAAAATTGCATTAATTTTGAAGTTTAATGTTTTTTTATTTACCAATATTATATAGTCCTTATTGTGTATGTAATAAAATAAAAAGTACTGAAATTTATACATTTGTTTCACATGCATACACAAGCACACACACACACACACATATATATATATATATATATAAATAATATACAAGGTAATTGAGAATATGTGCTCTACAGCCATAATTTGTTTTTGAGACCCAATTTTAAAAATTCTTGATGCACTTGAAAGCTATATACGAGGGCTATTCAGAAAATAAGGAACGTTTTGGAATTAAAAAGAAACTAAGTATGAGGGAAAAAAATATTATATACATCAGAAAGAGCGACTAAAATTATACATCAGAAAGAGCGACTAAAATTTTACTTTTCTATATAGTCACCAAACAAATTGAGGCACTTATCATAGCGATGGACAAGCTTTGAAATTCCTTCGTCATAGAATTCTGCAGCGGTGGTCTAGCTTTTGTGGGACAATTTCAAGCAACAAAGTCCGTGAAACTTGTGGAAAACTAAGTGAAAGCTCGGTTATTGTGAAACGGCGGTTTTCACGAATCTTTTCATCAACTTTAGCGACCAGTTCGTCAGTCACAATGCTAGGGCGTCCACTCTTCTCTTCATCGTGAACGTAAGTTCGGCCCTTTTTAAACTGAATGCACCATTTTCGGATCGAACTTTCATTCATTACGTTGTTTCCGTACACTTCACATACTTGCCGATAAATTTCCGTAGGTTTTAGGTTTTTTACCAACAAAAACCGTATCACAGACCGCACCCTACAACTGGCGGGATTTTCAATTGCAACGTACATTTTAAATTTGAATATCGAAAAAAACGGGCAGCGTGGAAATGTCCCCGTTGTGATAGCTGAACGCCGACTGAGACGCCGAGTACGCAGACACCAAAATATACGTGATCGGCGAGCGCCTAGCGACGTCAGACGGAAACGTTCCTCGTATGATTTTAGTGTTGCTATTTCCCTCTTATCTAGCCTTGAAGAATATACAGATGCACATAGAGATGTGGTAGCAGAAATTCTCTTTTTACCCAAATTGGCACGTTTAGCTCATTTTCTAAGATAAAATAACAGTTTGAGTGACTTCACTTTTATTCCGACGACAAAGTTAAAGCTTTTATTAAAGCTTAGTGTAGAAAACAACAACTGCAATTCTTCTTCATCGGTTTGCCGGACAAGTCACATATTGCCAAATGTGAGTGAAAAGAGATAGGTGCTAAGCTGAAAAAATAAATGATGCTTCACTTTGTGGATATGTGTAGATTACAGGTACAACAAGCATTGCGAAACTCAAGTAACGTAGAAAAATTTATGACCATAAATGCTTTACTTTTTAATCAAGTCTCATATACATCAGAAAAGGCTATTTTGGCTTCATATTAACTGAAACATTTCTTCAGCCTTAATAATTTAGCATTTGTATCCCTAAAGATAAATGTTCTGTTCTGAGAAAATAATTTTTTTATTTCTCTAGTGTATCTGTTTGACTTACGTATGTGTTGCCATTCTCCAGTATTCAGGTTCTGATTTTTTTTTTCATATACGTTAACAATTATATGTATATTGGGTTGGCAACTAAGTAATTGCGGATTTTTTTTAGAAAATCAAAACAATTTTTTCATGGAACTAAATAACTTTATTCTGTAATGTATTGCTCATTTTGATCAATGACCTTTTGCCATCTTTCAGGCAGCATCATAATCCCACGTTCATAAAACTTCTGGTTTTTATTAGCAAAAAACTGAATCAGGTACGATTTGACATCATCATCATTATTGAAATTTTTACCATTCAAGGAGTTTTGTAAAGATCGAAACAAAAAGTAATCAGATGGTGCAAGATCAGGACTATATGGTGGATGTGGCAAAACATCCCAACCAAGCTCCAATAATTTTTGCCGAGTGACCAAAGATGTGTGTGGCCTTGCATTGTCATGATGGAATACAACACCTTTTCGATTTGTCAATTCGGGCCGCTTTTTTTCAACTGCATTGTTTAATTTCGTTAGATGTTCAATGTAGACATCAGAATTGATCGTTCGGTTGGGTGGTAAGAGTTCAAAGTAGACAATTCCTTTGTAATCCCACCAAACTGATAACAAAACCTTCTTTTGATGAATATCAGCTTTTGATGTTTGAGTGTGTTCACCTGGCCTGCTCCACGATCTTTTCCGCTTGATATTGTTGTAAACAACCCATTTTTCATCGCCAGTTATCAGTCGTTTTAAAAATGGATCATTTTCATTACGTTTCTTTAGCAAATCGCAGCTGTTAATGCGTTGCCTTAAATGCGTTTCTTTCAGTTCGTGAGGAACCCATATATCGAGTTATTGAACACAGCCAAGTTGTTTTAAGTGATTTTCAATGCATGTATGTGATACATGAAGCTTCTCTGCAATCTCACGTGTTGTACTGTGACGATCCGAATCGATTATTGCTTTGATTTGGGCATCATCAACTTCAACTGGACGACCAGAGCGTTTTTCATCTTTGAGTGAAAAATCACCAGAACGAAATTTGGCAAACCAATTTTGACCCTGCCGTTCTTTTAAGGCTTCGTCACCATAAACATCACATAACTTTTTTATGAGCTTGAGATGCGTTTTTCCCTTTGCGGAAATAAAAAAAGCAAAATATGACGAAAATGTTCCTTTTAATTTTCCATTCTTCAACGAAGGCTAAGCGAAAACTACGCAACCGATCAAAAAACTTTTTTTACTGATTGACAGCTGAATTGCCAACTATCAAATAACAAAATGTGTTTTACATTTGTACTACGTCTGCAAACCTAAAAATTCAACTGAATCCATCTATGAGTGAAATCCGCAATTACTTAGCTGCCAACCCAATATATGTTATGCATAAACTAATTACCAGCGCGATAAAAGAAAATTTCTATGTCAACTTTGAGTGAATAGAAATAGTATAAAAATTTATAGAATTACGTTTTCTCGAAATGTTAGAACAAATTATACATAATTGATTGCAACCGAGGTAATTGAAAACCACTTATTATATTTGCATCATTATAAAGAGATTCTATGCATCCACAAAATTTATAAAGCTCTGCATTCTCTTCTCTCTTATGAATAGTTGTATCGATGTAAGTTATCTTTTGAAAATCATTTAGTGTGATTTATAACATTGAATATATATAATTCTTTATATTCAGATAGCATTAATTTATAGTATATTTTTGTACGGTATAACAACATCAATGAAATCCAAACAACTATAACAAAATGATTAATTATCTGGTGCAAAAGAAGATTCAAAGAAAATGCAATATTTTCATTCAAAAAATGAAAATCATGTTAGCAAATAAAATGAAATCTTTTCATTTGGAAACGGTAAATTTTTTTTCAAATAATACCAAAACTAAAATAAAATTTTTATAAGCGCAATATTAGCTTTTAGATGAGAAAAATGTTTTTATTTTAATCCAAAAGATACATTTGAAACTCACTACAGAGTAAGTATTTATAAATGTTATCATGATAGAAATAAATATAAAAGTGGAAAATTAACGATATCTTAAGACATTTTTAAATACTTGATTTAGAAGGAATTGATTTTCTACCTAAAGAAGGAAACACAATATATATATATATATATATATATATATATAAAGACATGATTTGAATTAAAACATAATTCAGGTTTGGGGTTGAAAGCAGTGCTTTTAAACTAGTTCCATGTATTCAGCGATTACAAAATAATTAATTATACTATCATTAATTGTATAGATCAACAATAAGCAAAATAAGAAAAGTCCTAAAACCGAACAGTAGTTAAACCAAAGGAAAAAAACCCAAGAAAGATAGTTTTAAGCTGGAAAGCAAATAAATAACATCCATCAATAATAACATAAACATTCTCACATGAAATAATTAAAAATTACAATTTATCTATACTTAAGATATTTGGAGTTTGAAAATTAGTCGATAGGTGTCCGGATACTAGTAAGATATTTGAGATCAAGCGTTCAATCTTACTCGGGTCTGAGTGAGTCAACTTGTGATGGTTAGAGATTCGAGTAATTACACAAGTTTCTTCTTACTCTTTATTTATTAACAGTATATTGAGTAAATAAAAATAGGCTCGAGAAATGAAATAAAATACAATATCAGTTTGAAAGAATAGTCCTTTATGCTTGAAACCAAGATGAAGAATTTATTATTTTAGTGAGAGTAAGTGATAAATGAATAAAGTGTAACTGCTTAAAATTAATAAATACAGTGAAGGTTTTTTCTATAAAGAATATCATATAAGTATAATAAATTAGTCAAGCAAGAAAACTATTTTCAATTGCAGCATATATATAAATTTGGAATTATTTTTGATTAAATATATGGTAAAATGAAACGTTATGGGACAATCGTTTCATTCTTAACCGCGTTATTTCATTGAATTGGGATGAAAAAAAAACAGAAAAAGGAACATTTAATAACAAATGTTACGCTTCAAAAATAACCTTTTTTCCAGCTTTAACGATGAGTTGATTAGCAATTGTTAAATGAACAATCGATTGCTTTAGGATAATAAAAAACGACTGAAAAGTATTTTTATAAAAACAGCAGGTAACATTTAATTCTTTTATCAAAAGGATCACTATTATAATCCTTAAAATCAGGTTCCTAGTAAATAAATAAAATTATTTGAGGCAAAAATTTTAAATTATCGAGAAATTAACTGACCTTCCATGGTATCTTTATAGAATCAGTTCATATTACAAACTATTTTAAAGATAATTACGAAAGGGTATCATAACATTTAAATATTTAGTAGGGAATAACCGAGATATCTAGGTTAAAATTTACACTGAGTATTAACTGATCTTTCCGTACATAATGCAGCAAATTACAGCTGTTAATGTTGATATGTGTGATATCAGAAAGCCGTTGGTTGAAGTAACCTATAGTATCGTAAAGCTTTAACTATTATTTCAGGACTTTCTTTCAGGTCCTGAAATAATAGTTAAAGCTTTACGATAAAGCTTACTTCAGGTTTTAAATATTTATAAAAAGAATATGAATGGAAACTTTATTATTATTTATTGTTCTTAAGACTTTTCTCTATCTCCTCCCCCCATATATATATTTCGAGTACCATCATTGTAGAGTTCTATCTTCTAAATATTGCTGCCATCTGTGGTTTCCTTAAAAAATACAGCTTATCATTAATCGCTGTAATTTACAACTTCTTTACACACACACACACACACACACAAAAACAAAAACACACACACACACACATACATACTCACACAAGCAAGAACGCACACATACACAACTCTTGATATATAAGAATAAATTAATACGAGGATTAAATTTTAGCTAATATTTCAGTTATTAGTTCATAATAAGGAAGTCTTAACGTCACTCTCCCTTATATGGTTGATTATATGCCTGGAGGGATAATATGAGTGACAAGCATATTATTTTTCTTGCATACCTGAGTTTCTGATCCATACCGAGTTATATACCGAGGCCAACATTTTAAGTATACATTCAATATCATTAAAAAAAAGAACCTGACCAAATTTTTCTCGTTTGTATTTATCGTAATGTTTCAATAGCATATTGTTGCTGTAACTGTTCAAAAGCATTAAAATTTTACACCACAGTTATTATTCTATTTTCGTTGTATTTGAAAGATACTTGCATCGTGCTTTAGAGATTAGTATTAGAATATATATATAGTTTCCATAAAATGTTGGAATATACCAATAGCTAAAATAATGTTTACAATGTTAAACTTAACACGAAAATTAAAAATAACAACTGTAAATGGTGAAAAATAAATGGATAATAGCTTACATTATACCTTATTCAATTTTTCTCAAAATTAATCTTACGTTGAACACAGGTCGATAAATAGGGAATCAATAGCAGTAGCCCAATCCAAAACAAAAATGTAGCTCTCTACAGGCAGGTGGTAAAATTTAATTTATCTACTTAGTTTACGTTATAATAAATATTAGAATCGAATTTCTACTAGAAGTTTTAGTTCCATAAATGTTTCCTTTCCGATGTATAAACATCAATTTATACAGAAACCATAAGACAATGGGATATTATCATTAATGTAAAAATTTCCTCAGCCACTGTAAATAAATTATGATGAAGTTTTTACTCAAATTTTATTGGAGTAACTTGTGATGTATTACACAAATTAAACAATCATATATTATGAGTTAGTTTTCAAATTATTTTTAATTGTGTTACCTTTTAATTCCAGAATTAAGACCCTTTTTCAGGAGTATTTTAAGAAAAAATTTCCTTCACTTTTAAGAATATTAATTTAAAGTTCAATGTTTAAAGTATCCTCGTCATTAATCTCATACCGTTACTCTATAAAATACAAAAATTATTATTTTTTAATTGTTTGAAAGAGATATGTTTATGAAATTTCCATCTTCGCTTTTACCGTGAATTTTGATTTTCTGTTTTAACGAAAATACAAGTTAAAGGAAATAAGATCTTTCTTAACAACCACTAAAATATATATTTTCCTTTACTGATACATTGTAAAATGTTATCGGAGATAAACATAGAAATAATATTATACTCTCTCTTAAGAAACTACCTTTGTTTTTTTTTTCTTTTGTATAAGTATCAACGCATTTTAAAGCTTTTATATTTCAATATAAAACTCATTCTTTATTCCAATTTAAAATAGAATACAAAAACGATATCTATTATTTCCTCGCAGAGAAATGGATAACTAAAACCATTTCATGTGATATATTGTAACAAATTTATATCCTTTCCTTCTTTTGCTATCATAAATAGTATTCATATGGTTACTAAATAATGGTACAACGAAAAGAAATTCACATAGAACTAAACGCCAAGTTATTTTATTCAGATCTTTGAATATTCAATGTATCCTTATCTTACTTACCTGTGGTAATATTTTTACACGAGTCTTATCCAACTTTATTAAAGATAATTCTTCTTATCAAATATTACTGGTTTGAAACCTACGATGAACCAACGATGAGAGTTCGAGTAACTAACCCTTCATGGATCCTATCTGGATTCACTCCAATATTTTCTCATTCAACATAGATCTGTTATCCAAGTTTCAGTTGTTAATCGTAGCTCATAATCTCTTATCACACTCTACTGACCTCAAGTTTAAATTCTTCTCAGATTTTATATGCATCTTTTCACGTTTCATTTATTGGTAAGGATTTCTGAATTCAAACAAATTCAAATAAAGGTACTAGTGTAAGTTGAATTAGAAAACACGATGAAATTTTTTCATAATATGCTTACCATAAATCATCGAATAGCATTCAAAAAGTATGAAATAAGTTATCTTATATATTTGGTTTTTATAAAAATAATAATATTAGAGATTTATTTTGACAGAGACAGAAAAAATATATTACACAACATGCAAGGGTAACAGGAATATTTATAAACACGTTTAAATTTTGGAAAAAATAAATGTGTTTAAAAGGAAAGAAGATACATTAACTTTTGAAAATCAAAAGTAAGATTACGTGTTAAAATAAATTTTCAAGATAAATTAATTAATACACGATCAATAAATAGTTTAAAGAAATTTTTAATTCCTATTTTGAAAATTTCATAAGTTTTAAAAATGTGGTTTGATTTATTTCTTGAACCGTGTTTAGAAACAGAGAAGCAAACATTATTGGGAGGTTGAAAAATATGAAATGGAAAAAAAAATGGCTGACGTTACTCATCATAACATCTCGCATCCAGAAAACATAAATTCGGAAAACATTAGGTTGGCTGTTCAAAAAAAAAAAAAAATGGAGTTAATATTAGAAGTTGAAACTACCTACGCCTTCCTTATTGCGAAACATCATAGCAGTAACAAATAGTGTGATTGTTGTTGATCAAAATTCTATAAACACGCATTGTCAGGTTTCGGAATTGCGTCAAAACTTCTCTTTGTCGAACCAAACGAAGGGTCTTGTCAACAATGTTCTAATTCTTTTCAGATGACTTTGGAAGCATTATAAAGTTTTCCATCTATTGATCGATAGAATTTTGGTGCAGCAAAACTTCTTCTATTTGAATTCTGTAATTCGATAAAAATCTACGCATGTTCCATAAATTAAAGAAATAATACGATTTTTAAAAGAAAAAGCTGAAACTATATATCGAGCAATAATAGGAACATTAGACGTTAACAAAATTTAAGAATAAAATGTGCAGCATTTTAAAGAAGACCATTTCAATATCTACTTTGGCAACACAAATGACGAAGGTTAAAACAAAGAATTCCAGCATTTAAGCAATATACTGGGGGAAAGTATCATTAGTATTTGTTGATCACGCTTATATTAAATAATTGTGTGTAAAATGACTTAAGTGGATTGGCCGTAAGTATTGGGTTTTTATGTAAATTATATTTCCATTTAAACTGTCGAAGCATTGAAAGAGGTCTGCAATTTTTTTGACATAAAATATAAAAGGCTGCTCTTTCATTCGAAAACAAGATGTTTATGATTAATTTTGTATCATCTTTAGAATGCTAAAAAGATATCCAGTTGTTAAATCATTTTTTATGCAGGAGCATCCATCAATGTTAACTTTGATTTTGTTTTGAATATGATTTAAATGTCTGTACATACATTCTCTGATGTATGTTTTACCCTACAAAATAGAAAGAATAGAAAATGGAAATTACTGTCTCTCGAAAATAATAAAAAAATCTATATACTCCAATTTAACTAAAAGAAAAGAGCAAATATAATTTACTATACACAGAAAGGGAAACAAATTTTAAAAAGTAACGGAGAGGATTGAAGAAGCTCAGTTACGCAGAAAGCTTTTGTAAGGGGAAATTAATATCTCAAAAAATGGACAACTTTTTTATAATTATTTGAAATTCTTAGTTGGATGTTAGTTTAAAAGCCACCTTATGAGGGGGGGGGGGATATTGAACAATGATCTCTTGAACAACAATGTACTAACGATAAAACATAACAATTTTGAACCCGAATGTTCTGACGGATGTCGTATTAATTAAGATCCCGCTACAAAGACAGATGGTAGAAGTGAAAGAAAAACCCATCCTCTAAAATGATGCACACACAATTGAAAAAGGACAGGAATTCATGCTTCTAGCAAGGAAATGCTAAGCGGGCGTGACGAGTATCCATTACTTCATTATAAAATATTTACATATTAAAATTCGTGGTATTTCTCTCTTAAGTAATCATCATATTGATTGTAAGAATTTTAAATAACCCTGTCCTTAAATTTTAAAATTTAATTCTGTTTTTTTTAAATTGATAGTGGGTGAGCTATCTCTCTTCCGAAAGAAAAACTGAAGTGAACCCTTAGAGGTAATTACCGCCAATTGGGAACCAAAACAATATGAGAAGTAATTTACATTTCCCATTAAAAAAGGGAACTATTCATTAAATTTTTCCCCAATAGAGATTCTTAGATCTTGTTCTCGCTATAATTTATTTTTAAAAAACTCTTAATTTTTTTCCGTCCCTTATCGAAGTAATACGAGAACGATGGACCTCATAATTCATTGTTTGGCACATGCGACTTGGCTTTGCCAACCCTCGTATAGATCAAGCATAAGGAAAAATTCCCAAACGAAACAGTAAATCAACCCCACAATTAAATCCATTAAATTATATTCAAACCCTAGCAAAGAAACGAGATCTATTATAAGAATATACTTAGGTAAACAAATTAAAAATATTATTTAGTTTAAAATGTTATAAAATTTTTACCTCCAGCATGCAATTTGATATACCTAATTCTTGCAAAATGGCTGGATAACACTGAGTTGCTTAACAATCAAGCACTGAAGATTGATTGATTCATTCAAAAAACAAAAGAAAATTGCTAAAATTCATTTATCCTATCAAATTTATAAATTGTTAAGTAACCTACATACCAAAATATCACAAATATTAATAATTCTAACAGTTAATAAATCTACCAATATTAATAGGTTTATAAACAAATTGAAAAAAATTGTAAAAGAGATAGTTCTAAAATCATTTGTCATCATCTGATGGCTAAGTTGTTTTTACACGTAGTCACTATCTAGAGTTATAAATTTCTCACAAGGGTTTTTGAAGATTACTCACAGAAAAACTCAGCAGATTGATCTCGGTCATCCCCATACAGAGTGTTACTTCCATGAACAGCTTCATGACGCAAAACAAATCATCATCAATCTCTAATTTACAACACTATATATATATATATATGAATATATATATATATATATATATATATATATATATATATCTATTATATATAAAGATAAAAGATAAATTACTCATTGAGATTAAATTTTATTCTGATATCTCATTCATTAATTCAAAATAATAACACCCTCTCGTTTTGTTGATTGTATAAGTAGGCCATGTGACTGAAGAGATTAACCAGAAGAGATTGCCAGTTATATAACTGGTATTATATAATCTTAATCTCCATGTATAATACTAGAGTTTTGATCGATGCCGAGTTTCCTACCTAGACCAAAATCATATTTAATACGTAGACAATCAGGATTATTTTTAAAAAAAATGAACTGATAATTTATTGTTATGGTTTGTATTTATCGTAATGTTTTTCTAAGTCGTTGTGCTATATATATTGGAAAAGATTCAATATTTATAGAACATTTACTATTCCATTCCGTTTTTGTTTTTTTTTACTCATTTTTTTAAAAGAAATTCTTCATGCATTACAGTTAACTATTAGAATATATATATATAGTTACATGGAATACTGGAATAAACAATTAACTACTTTCCTACAATAATTTTTACAATTTTCTAACTAATAAAAAAATTTAAAACAACAACAGTAAAATGATAAAAATTAATAGTTTATGACTTATACCATGCCTTATGAATTAACTCTCAAAATAAATTACACAATGAATAAAGATCGATAAATAGATAATCAGTTGTAGTACTACAATCCCAAACACACACAAATGTAGCTTTCTTCAGGCAGATGGTAGCATTTTTTTTGTCTGATCATCCGTTATTACAAACATTTAAATAGAATTTCTGCTAGAAGTTACAATTCCATAAATATTTTCTTTATGGAATTATGAAAGAATTTATATGAAAGAATAAGACGATGAGGCATTTTTATCAGTGCAAAAATTACCTCATCGGCTGTAAATAAATTTTATGTAATAAAGTTTCTCTTCAAAATTTATTAGAATACTTGTGATGAATTACAAAAATTAAACAAGTAGATATTATATGAGTTTGTTTCCAAATTATTTTAAATTATGTTACTTTTTAATCACAGATTTAAGACTTTCTTTTATTTTAAGATAAGATTAGAGATTATCTGCAGTATTTGAAGAAAAGGTTTGTTTCAGTTTTAAGCGAATGATGATAATTTTTATTTTAATTATTAAAGTATTCCTCGTCTATAATCTCAAAACGTTAAGCTATAAAAATACGAAAAATATTTTACATTGTATAAAAGAGTTATGTTAAGGAAATTCCCATTGTCGTCGTAATGCTCTTACCATGAATTTTGATTCTTTGTTATTTCGCAAATGCATATGGGTTAAAGGGGAAATAAGCTCTTTCGTAACAACCGCTAAAATATATATTTTCCTTTACTGATACAATATAAAATGCTAACAGAGATAAACATAGAAATAGTAATAGATTTTCTCTTTAAGAAACTGGTTTCGTATTTGTTCCTTTCCAATAAGCTTCAAAGCATTTGAAAGCTTTCATATTTCACTATAAAACGCCATTCTTATTCCAATTTAAAATTGAATACAGAAACGATATCTGTTATTTTCTCCCTGGAAGAAAGGATAAATAAAAACCAATTCATTTGACATATTAAAACAAACCTTCCATTTTTTGTTAATATAAATAGTATTTATACGGTCTATAAATTATTGTACAATGAAAAGAATGTCACATAGTAACAATAACCATCTTATTTTATTCAGATCAACGAATATTCAATATGTGATTATTATACTACTTTATCAGCGGTTATAATTTTCATACGAATCTTATCAAACTTTTATTTTTATCAAATATAATTCTTGTTTCCAACCATTACAGGTTCGAAGCCTTAAATTAACAAATGATGAGGGCTCGAGTTACTGACCTTTTAACAATCCTGTCTGCATTTATTCCAAAGATTGCTATCGATGTTCAAAAATTGCAAAATAAATTCAAATCAAAGTCCCATTGTGTTAACTGAAGTAGAAAACGTAGTAAAACTCATGTCATAATATATTTATCAAAAGCTATATTGAATAGTACCTAATAAGTATGTAACATCTAATTAAAATCTGATTCTTTTTAAAGTAATATCAGAGGTTTATTCCCGACAGAGAAGTAAAAATTCTGTTTAGAGCATGAATGAATACCAGTAATGTTTATTAACATGTCTTATATTTTAGAAAAAAAAAAACAAATGTTAAAAGGTAAGAAATTTCAATAACTTTGGAAAGTTAGAAGTAAAATTATGTGTTAAAATAATTTTTTGATATAAATTAATTAATACACAATCAATAAATGGTTCAGTGAAGTTTTCAAATCCCTATTTTGAAAGTTTCATAAGTTTTACAAATGAAGTTTGATTAATTTTTGACCCCTATTTAGAAAATTGAAAAGCAAAAATTCTCATAAAGTTAAAAATAATGTGAAATTCTAAAATAACTCTGTAAAGCATCACCCATTACATCATTTCCTATCTAGAAAGTATAAAATCAGAATGCAATAGTCTGGAAGTACAAAAATAAATAAATAAAAATAAAACATAAAAAAAATTGTGGAAAATTTTAGAAGCTGAAGCTACCCACGTTTTCCTTACTGTGAATTACCATAATAGTTGCAAATCACGAGATTGTTTTTTATGAAATGTATTGTCAGATTCTGAAGTTGAGTCAAACATTTTTTTGTTGTACCTAAAGGAAGGCTCCTCCAACAATGTTTTTTCAAAGAATTCTTTAGGAATCATTATGAATTCCATTTAATGGAATATGTACTGATCGATAGAATTTGGGCGAAGCAAAACGTTTTCCTGTTTGAATACAGTAATTCGAAAAATCTAGTCACGTCTCATGAACTTACAGAAATAGAATGATTTGCGAATAAAAATTCTGAAACTATATGTCGAAAGAAAAATATACACCATTTGGGGAGAACACTACAACACCAACTTCGACAACGTAAATCAGGAAAGAAAAAGTAACGTATTCAAGTATTTAAGCAATACGTTAAAAATGTATTATTGGTAGTTTTTTGACCCACTCACACATTAAATAATTGTGTGCTATGTGTCTTAAACGAACTAGTCGTAAGTACTGAGATTTTATCTTAATTATAATTCTATTTATACATTGTCGAAGCATTGAAATTGGTCTGCAATTTTATTGACATAAAATACAAAAAGCTACTTTTTCACCCGAAAACCAGATGGATATTCTTCATTTTTCCTAATCTATAGATTGCTGAAAATATATCCAGTTGTTAAATCATGATTATTTTTTTTTATCTATGAGGCATGTATTAATGTTAACTTTGATTTTGTTTTCAATATGATTTAAATATTTATAAATACCTTCCTCTATTATGTTTTCCGCAACAAAATAAAAAGAATGTAACAAGGAAACATAACAATTTCTTGAAAATAGCAAAAATTCTATATTCAATTAAACCCAGTTTAAGTGAAAGAAAGGAGCAAATCAATTTGCCATATACTGAAAAAGGAGCAGATTTTAAAAAGTAACAGAGAATATTGAAGAAACCCGGTTATGAAAGAAGAATTTAACGTTTCGGAAAGGGGAAATTTATATCTGAGTAAATGAACAACTTATTTTAAATAATTTGAAATTTCTAATTGGATGTTACTTTAAAAGACTTGAATTGGGGAAAGGAGAATTTTGAAATCTAGGCTCTTGAGCAACAAAGTATTTAAGAAGGAAACATAACAATTTTGATCCTGAAATTTCCTACCGAAAGTAGTACTCGTTAAGATCCCATTCCAAAGTCTGACGGTGAAAGTGGAAACCTCCCCTAGCGTGGTCATTTTAAATGGTGCAAACACAGCTGTAAATGGGCAGGAAATCGCACAACCAAAAAGGAAACGTATGAGCGTGCTTGACGTGTATCCATTACTTCATTATAAATTATTTTCATTGTTGAAATTTATGGTTTTTGTT
The DNA here is from genome assembly GCA_019974015.1 of Nephila pilipes. Lineage (NCBI taxonomy): Eukaryota > Metazoa > Arthropoda > Arachnida > Araneae > Nephilidae > Nephila > Nephila pilipes. The sequence goes on along the minus strand of BMAW01057714.1, from coordinate 361,329 downwards.
TTTTAAATTATCGTCACTTTAATTGTATCAATTTCAATTAATACCGGTCTTTATATTTTAAAACTTAATTTTGTTTTTAAAATTGATAACAGGTGAGCACTCCTTCCTCGAAATAAATGCTCAAGTGCACCCATTGGAGGGAACGACCACCGGTTGGGAAAACCAGTTGAGAACGACCACCGAATCTCAAGCCATGTTATGGCCAACTCAGCCTAGACAACTGTCTAGTTCATCAGTTTCATTACTAACACGCGGCCTTTCCTTTCTGCCTTTACAAAGACAGATTGTTTCTTCAAGTTGGTGATACAATTTTCGAATACTTTTGACAAAAGGCTTACTAACTTTTCCAAAATGTCTACAAAATGCATATTAGACTTAAGTTACAAATTTTGCTTTCGTTTAGCTAATATTGTCAGATGCAAATCGTTTTTTTCTTGCCATTTTTAGTTATTACGATTGTAGCTCCACCACTCCACTTCCGCAGCGTGACCATCCGACTGCAATGCAAAAAAACTGCATGTGTTTTATTTTAAGACCGTCTTGGTAAGCAAACGCTTAAGAAATTAGTTTATTATAGTATTTTAAAATACTGTGAATCATTTTTACTAACCCTATATTGAATTTTTTAAAAATAATTTCAAAAATTGCAATATATTAAAAATAAATGACAAAGATTTCAACAAATGTTCTCCAATCCGTTAATTAGTAGGGGAATATGAAATAACGTCAAGCTTTATATAAAAGTAAAAATTTATATAATCCTTTTTATAATCTTACAGACTGCTTAAGAGTTAAAATATAAATTATTTTATTCAATATTCATTAGAATATTATTAACTAACTAATCAGAAAAAAATTGAAACCTAAATTAAACAGTTTTTATACTATTATCTATACTTAACCTAATACTACACAAATTTTATGTAAGCTTTATAATTATACATTTCTAAAACAACTGAATTACAATGAATACTTTGAATTTATAATGAATGAATTTTTGTAATGTTGTTACATAACATTGATTACATATGTTGGATATTTTAATTTAAGTTTAATTCTAATTATATTTTCTTGAAAAACGAAATTGGATTTTATGGAGCATTCAAAAATTTTTGTAAAACAGTTTTGAAATAATTATTTTATTTTAGAAACATTCCATTTTAATATTATAATGTATTGATGGAATATTTTATTTTGTTAGAATGTAGTGTATGTTGAGCATATAAATTAGGAAACTACTTTTGTAAAGATTTAATATTTTCCATCTATAAACAAAATAAAATAGTAACAAAATTTGTTTAATACCTTAGACAGATTTAAATACTTTTCATTGTAACATTGTTGCATTGTACTTGATTAAGATACTGCAGCAATTTTCAATTCGAAATAATCTTTAAATACACGATAGAAGTTAAAAATGTGCTTACGTTAGGAATGGGAAATTACTTACTCACGCACACAAGTTTTGTCTATTTATCTTTTACGTTTTACTAAGTAGTCCATGAGTATTACCAAATCTTTTCCAGTCAATAAGACTATCTTTGCCTATTTTGGAGCATATTTCTGGAAAGAATTCCTTTCCTTTAATTTATTCTTGGTTTCCAGCATACTGATAAAGGGTCCCCACGATCATGCATCTGTAAGTTTTGATTTATGGTTGTTCCTCATATGTGCTTTGATTTAAAATTCGAATTGCAAGTTGTGAGTCATTGCACACTTAACACTATAGAATAACCTCAGTTCATTTTGGGGAAATGACGCTTTCTTTCTTTTTGTGGTGACCCTCTATCACTTTCAACGACGCATTTAAATAAGGGTTTCAACAAGGTTTAGCACAGACTCTTAGGGATTTCATCAGATAACATTCACACTTCTCCGTCATGATTCGTCACACATGCGACACTCGCGTGCACTCCTACACTCATAATCAGCATAATATTTAGCGATACTTAAATCACCAGTATCTGCATAGGGGCACAACGTATCGCATTTCTCAGGGATATCACTTTCGACCTAACTGGTTTAACGAACTTTGTGACGCCCGCCCGACCCGGGCTTCATCTTGTGCCATCACTAGATTCAATTATTAAACACTACGACACAATTATTAAAGAGACACTAGAACAATCTTTAGATAATTTATTAACATATATTTACTATGACAACAACTCCCTATGCTCTCCCGGGTAATATTTCTATTAGCCTCAAATTAACCCACCAATAGTAATCTAACAGACTCTTACCACTAATCCTTCCTCAACTGCAACTCAGACTCTGGATCAACAGTTGAGAATAACAGCAAAGTGACGTCATATAGCAATCTTTAATCTAACCCTTTAATTCAATCAGCTTTTCTATAGCTTCAGCTTCACTTCTCCTACAGCCTCTCTCTTTCAACCTCTCTACTCCTTCAGCCTCTCTCGCTACTTTCAGTCGGAGTTTATATATTTCCTAACTCACCCATTTCACTTCATTTCTAACTGCTTTACATAATAACTTTACGTATTCACGTTTCAATTTTGGTTGGGCAAAGGTTGTTTAGCAAAAGCAATCAATCTCAATTAAAATTCCCCAAGGTTAGTGAAGAGAAACCGTGAATAGCCCAATGTCACAACTTTAATGAATGTTGTTATTCGTTCAATTTAATTCTTATCGAGATTGGAGTTGATTATCTCAACACTATATGATCTTTTGGCCTAATTAATGTCTAAATTGTTAGCTTTAAGAAAATTCATTAAATTGAAGAGGAAAAATTCTGCATCAATACATAAATAAATCAAGATTTCATCTATAGTAACAACTCAACGCAATATAATGATTTCAAATAATCGTGGCAACAATCGAATTTCGATTTTTCAACAATTGGTTGTTAAATGAAAGCAAAAACAACTGTAGCAATGAATTGCCTTAGTAATACCATTTGCCTTCAAAAACATATACGTTTTAAGCCTTCGTCGGAGTATCAAGTCTCATTTGCTTTCAATGCTTGTATAATGCTTGGTATACATTGTACAGTAGTATCATACGAAACGTTATGGCTGATTCAAGATATTTTGTCGCTATCTAAACTGTTTTCTATACGCTTTTGGTATTATTTTAGAAATAAAACTATTCATGTGCAATAAAAATAAGGTTTTTTTTTAAAATTTTCATTCATATTTGGATTTAAAGATTTTTTTTTAATTAGTATTTTTGTTCCGGAGAAACTTCAAAATGTATTGAGAAAAAGGATAAAAGTAAAGGCAAACAAATCTAAATATGAAACTTGTTACGACAAGAAACATGTTCTTTAACGACCATTTGTCGTCTTCATGCAATAAAGTATTAGGAAAAATATATCCTTGAAATAAAGTGCCAAATCAAATACAAACATCTATTGAGTGGCAAACAACTTCCATCAGAATTTTTTCTGCAAATAAAATTGAAAATCCACATTGATGGCTTTTATTTTATTCGAATAAAAAAAGAATTTATTTATTCCTTTTGTTTCCTGGAGATTTCAGATAATTTTTCATCATTATCAATCGTAAAATAAAAGTTTTTTTTGCAAAGACTGAATTGAAGTAAATAACGCACCTCTGTAAATAAAGCTCTTTCTTTAAAAATCTTTAAAATAATTGAATATTTGTATTCAGAAAAAATTTGCTAAGGAATTACATAAAACTAAGACTAGAAAAACTAAGACTAGAAATAATATTTTAAAGAAAGAAATGGTGTCCAACTTGTGCGCATAAACATAATAAAGTTTAACAGCTTATTTTAAATAACAATCATGCATAAAATATTTGAAGAAAATTAGGACATTTTTTTCTCCTTTTTCACATAGTTGTCCCTTTTTGCCACGTTGTAATGAATCATTGCATATTTTGATAAAAGCAAAATTCGGTACAAGTATAAAATATTTGCCAATACCAAGTTTTCTTTTCCTATTAATTTCTTTTCGTCTAAAGCATTTTAAAAATCAAACATGGAAAAGTAAAAATTTCCTTCAAGATAAATCCCTAAGAATTTTCTCCATCTTTTAAAAAAACATTATTTACTTAAGAAAGCATATAACATTATTTTGCTATTAAATGTAAATATTTTGAGGACAGCATTTCGAAAAAGGAAATAAATATTTGTTTTCTATATTTCATGCATCAAATGAATTGGTTAGACATCTTAAGAGTTTATTAATGATTTTAATATATTTTACGCAGAAAGGCTATCTCTTTTTATTTTTAGTTTTTGTGGTGTGTGTTAAACACTACTTATTTGCGTTTGTTTTATATTTAAAAGTGCGGCTTCCTTCAATAATGACTACAAAATGTTAACTAGAACACCTTAATAATTAACCAAAATGTGATCCTTTTTGGCTTAGTTGCTAAAGGCACTGCAGAAGGAAACATGACTGGTCTTCTCCGGATTGACATATCGAGGGTTTGAATCGCCTTTTTCCAACCAGATCGATATACCCACCCCTCCACAGTTTCATTTCCTCCGCAACAGTTGAAGAAAATTCTTTTTTCAAAGTGGTAGTAAACTACTTGCCGTCGAAGTAGAAACCCACGAATTGAAATCTAGATTGCATAATAATTATCGTTTACTTATACCTCCGACCAAAAAAAATTGTTTCTGCGTTTTTAATTAAGAGATCCGATGATAAATACAACTCAGAATATCCTGACTATGGCGCATGCGTCCAATAGACCTCAAATAGACACAGCTGATGATGATCTCAAAAATGGAAATTGCACAAACGCTAATCAATACAACAAGAAGGGGATGTTTGCCGATTTCAGTAATGGCTGGAAAAATAATCATCTCAAAATACATATCGTCTAGAAAGTGCCTCTTCGTATTGGAAGAAGAATGAACTGAAGGAGAAATATATGACGGTTCTCGTTAATGAAGACGAAAAAAAAAGTCTTATTAACTCTAACACGATAAGAATCACTTTTATCTTAGTTGTTAAAGGGACTACAAAAAATGTGAGGACATGTTTTTTCCTGATTTACAGATACAGACTTCGAATTTCCACAGTCACATTGGTCAACCGACCAACAGTCATAATAAAAATATTGTTGAAACTGAGTACTTAAAATGGTGGCCAAAATTGTAGACACTTTTAGAAATGTCTTATGTTTTTGAAATTTGTATACGTAAAGAAAGCGTTATGTTTCACAAAATGCAAAATTGTATAAATCATTTTAAAAAAGCTAAAATACGGAATTCAGTTAAAAAAAATTCAAAAATTTACAATACAAAAAGAGTTAAGCAGCAATAATTATCGATATACATTAGATACTGATGACTGTAGTGAGTTAGTTATCAATACTTAGTAGGATATTATTTGTTTTTTATTACAGTTCACATCGATGTTTCATTGAGCTGATGATAGTTTTAAGCTCCTCTTTCATTATTACAGGATAACTGATAACAATTAGAGCTTGAATTAGTTCCCTTTCATTTGATAGGCACCTCATTCGGACAAATGCTTTCAAGCGGTACCACTAGTTTTCGATAGGATTGAGATCAGGTTTGTTTCCTGACCAGGACAACAATTTAATGCAGTTTATGCGAAACCACTCTTTCGATAATTTTGTTGTGTGGCAAAGAGCAGAATCCTACAGTAAAATAAATTGTTGGGATAGAAATCCCTGATTGAAGATAGAAATTTTGGTTCTAGAATAGTGTCAATGTATTTTCTGGCGTTCAGTCGCCCATTGATGCATGAAGGCGACCTCTACCAGCTGCTGATATGCATTACCAAATCATACCACTAGTTGGGTTCTTCAAAGTTGCCTGAATGCAGTCAGGATGTCGTTCTTCTCCTATTCTACTTCCTACATATTCATCACTACCGAATAACAATATCTTAGTTTCATCGCTCCATATAACTTGTGAACACTGATCATCTGTCCAATTAATACATTCCTTTGTACACTGTAATCGTTTTTTGCACTTTTGTGAATTTAAATAAGTTTTTTTTGTAGAATTTTACCTCTTAGTTCAACATCTGTTAATCTTCTTATTGTTCTTGAACTGACAGAAACACCAACACCATTCAGATAATTTCTGTTGGCCGTTGATGATATTCTTCTAACTTGGAGATATAGTCATTTTATTCTTCTGTCTTTCACAGATGTGGTGCACTGTTTTCGATCTTTTCTTGCTTTGTATTTTATTGAATTATTCTCCGAGTATCGTAAGCAAAATTTTCGGACTCCATATATAGTCCCTGAATCACCCACCTGTCTTGCAATTTTAGCATAGGAAATACCATTTTCTCGTTACACAATAATCTTACATCTCTTTCTAGGTATCTAAACCACTCTTTCAATTAATACCATTGCTTCTTGACTAATAACATATCTCCCGTTCCTTCTAATGTGACCTTAATAAAACCAAACCGCACCAAAGCCAAAGCTTCTTGACAAAATATTAAAATTTTTAACAATTCCTACTTGTAATTTGATTGCATACAAAACAGTTTTCCTTCTACAGAACAAAGCACAATAATGACTTTTTAAAACTGTTAATATGAAGTCAGCTCCTACTGGAAGTTGCAAACATTTGATTAGTTGCCAAGAACAAGAACAGGGATTGGCCAGGAAAGTAAGACAATACAAACCACTTTATAACTGTGTGTGTGTTTGTTTTTTTAAATCAAAGTACGCATACCTTTCTTTGTATTACAAATATTTGAATTTCATTTTTTGAATTCAATTTAATATTAAATTCTCTTTAAAATGATATATACTACTTAACATTGAGTAAAATGCAACATTTTCTATAAGCATACAAAGTTAAAAAAACATAAAGTTTTTCAAAAGTGTCCACAATTTCACCCACCACTGTACATATTTATTCAAAAATTTTGATATTCCAATTTAAAGCAATAATAATGAGGGAGAAAAATTCCGTTTTTTGAATACAAGCTATCTTTCTAGATCAGAAACGTTAGTATATCGATCTTTAGATATGTTATACATTATTATATTTTATGTAATAAAATATTTGTCAATAATATTTCTTATATTCATTAAAAATATTTTCACAAAATTTTCTTGCGGAATAACTATCCTGTTAATTTCCTTTAAAGCAATTTCCTCTATATTAAAATTAAGCTAAAATGTTTTACTTTATTGATGATTTAAGGAAAACTACAAAGAAACTTTTTTAATTTTTATTTTACAGATAGTTTTTGTAATTAATTTTATAATTTGTATTTTTCTTACATTTTGTTATTTCTTATAGTTTTGAATTATCTTTTAATTTTAATTTTTTGGCTATTTTTGACATCTTTTTTAAATATTATTTACACTTTTAGTAATAATTTTCCTTTTATAAGTATTTTTAACTGTAACATTAGAATATACATAGCGTTACCCATTCTCCTAACCTCCATTCGTGAATATGTTGGTTCAACATGGCGCTATTTTCTATGCACGTGCAACCAGCTCTATTTCTATTTCTTCATGCACGTGCAACCAGCGTCTTCAGAGTAAGATTGGTTAATGGTAGTATGTGTTTTTATGTTCTGTTATAGTTATTTTAAAGATACTTATGATTAACCTTTTTATTTTGCTGTTATAATTCTTTTAATATATTTATGTTTTTAAATTTTATTTTATTTTATTACTATTATTTTTTATATTCATCGTTATTATTGTTTGTTTGAATTTCAGTTTTTACTTAGTTTTACAAAGGAAATTCTATGTAGGACATTGTGGCCACACATTCTAGTATAACCTGTATAAACTGTTTGAAGTATGTGACCGGTTTGATTACTTCATATCCATTCTCTTCTACTTCCTCTGCTTTCTATTTTTTTCTCTCTTTTTTTTCACTTCTTTTATTGCTTTATTTTATTTTATTATGCTTTTTTTAATTTTTACTTTTAGATATTTTTTTTTATAAAAAATGCTTCTAGCATATAAATTTTTCTTCTGCATTTGATATTGTATTTTTATAATTTTTAAGCCTTTACTTTAGTTTGAAAAGTTGTTACACTAATAATTCTAATAGAGCTTTCCTCTTTTATTTATTACAACTCTTCACATAAAAGTTATTTTAAGTTGCAACTACATTTTCTTTTGGAATAATGTTTAATAGTGTATGTGATTTTTTCGCGCAACTCTTGAAGTAGATTCACGTATAGCCATCATTCAATTAAATGACCTACGGAAATACTGATTTACGAATTGACATTAACAAACATTTCGATTCATTGCTGATTGACTGATTGTTGTTCGTCATTTTGAAGATTTATTTCATTATCATTTTGCACGAATAATACTTACATTTCTTGTAACATGAGTTTCATTTAATATCTTATCATTTATATTAATTTTATTGCCTGAGTAGTGTAATATTGTCAATTTTCATCTATATGTTATCGTTTGCTTTAAATTATAAGATTTAACTTAATAATTTGAGTTGAGATTTATTTTATTCATTTGAATATTTTTACATGATCTTTTGCTTTCAGTATTTATGTTGTCGAATGTTGTCATTGGTTTTGCTCTATAGACTATAATGTTCTCTTGTATACGAAGATAATATAATTAGATATAATATCTTCGTATACTTTGATAAAAAAGACAAGATGGAAATGGAAGAAATAATAAAGAGAGATTCGTATAAAAATCATAAATTATTATTACAGAAATTTTAATGTTTAGAAACAGAGTTATTTTTATGTGTAGTGGTATTATCATATTTACAAAACTAATAGAAAGCTTTTCAGAATTGAAAATTTTAATACTCACAAACTACAATGAATCATATATTAGAAAGTATACGATACCTACAAGAGAACATTATAGTCTAATTGAGCAAATATATTTTGTATTTTGTTGTATTAGAAAATTTATTTAAACTCTAGATTCAAGTATAATAGATATTGCGTTTTCTTATGCTACGGTGTTTAATAAAAAGTATTTACGAAAAAACTTTAAATATGCGCAAGAGATAAAAATTATGATAAAATTTATATCCATAAAATATCTTCCGTACAAAGCAGCATTTAAATTATGTAAAGTAGTCTCATCTGGAGACTTGTAAAAATCTTCTAAGTACAAAAGGAAAGATCTATGTGAAGATTACTAAGTCTGCATAGAATTTATGAATAATGAATGTTGCAGGCGTCTTTGGGTTTATTATTTTCTCTTGATATTGTTTATAGCTGTCTGCTATTTATCACTGTTGCAATGTTTCAACCAATAATGATATGTATAAAATGAAAAATATTTACAAGAGTAACATGTTTCAATTTACGATTACTAAAGCGATTTCCTGCAGTGATAAGTATAATTTAAAATTGATTCTGCTTATAAATCACATTTCATCATTTAATTCAGAGAAAGTGACATTATATTATAACTGATAGATCTAATACTAAAGAAACATATTGCCACTTAAAAGTATAAGCGTATATTTTAGTAAAGAAAATTGAAATGTCTAACTAAACACATTAATTTATTCACATCTTTCTCTTTTTAACATCTTAAAACAACAATCATATTTCGCAGGAAATGTCGATTGAAATAAAATTTGCCTAAATTTTATATCAATTTACGAAAAGGACATGCTTTTAACTCAAGTGATGTCTTATACATATATTTTGTTTTTACTGAACCATAAATGTTTTTTGTAACTATTTTAACTATAATTTGTATTCAATAAAAACTTGATGTTAACTATAACATCAATATTATATGGTATATTATTTAAGCTACATTATATTTAAGGGTTCTTTTTCCAAGCAACGTTAATTGGTAAACTCTAATGCTAAACATTACTGTCAACTTGAAAGCTTTGCTTCATGGCAAGTTTTTTAAATAATGCAATGATCCGTTTATGTTTTTGAATATTTTCATACATTTTTAACGTTAAGACCTGTCATATACTAAATCATATTTCTAAAAGAAATTTTAAAACAGTTATAACGAATCGACTTCATTATTAATACTATTAAGAGTTTGTTTGGATAAACTAAAATAAGTTGAATTCTCCATTATTATATTTGGCTATGCACGTTATTACTGAAATGATCTACATTATTAATTTATTTTGTTAGTGCTCTCTATATATATGAAGAAACTAGATAAATTTGTTTGGCTAGTCATTAATGCATCAGTGTGAATCTTAGAAATCGAAATTTTGAAGCATTCAATGAAAAACTTGCATTACTGTTGTGAAGTTTATTCATGCAGGGTTTTGCAGTATTAACACACAAATTTGATTAAGTTGCATGCAACATAGCTTATTCTTCATTTCTAGAGAGTTTCGCTTTATTTTAAATTTGCAGGATTGCATGACACTGTCCAGAATGTAAGTTCTTTGATGATCATCTGCGAGAAGCGAATACCCAGATTTAGATCCTGCCAGTTTCTGAAATACAACTCGCCGATGTCTTGGAATTAAGTTCTGACTGTAATAGTCAGCAGAAATAAATCGTAACAAAAGCGAGCATGGAAAAATAGCAGGAGCAGAAAAAGGCGAAAAAGAGAGTGACCAACGGTCACGTACGATTTTTATACTTAAGTAAAAAGAGGTACATCTTAAATTTCTTTAACACAGCAAATAAAATAGGCTCTTGATTCTAGTATTTTTCGTGCAATTGTAAAAAAGATGGTTATATAGCTAGAGTGAAAGTTTTAGTAAATACACGCATGAAAGTAAGTTGGTAGAGTTTACACACTTACACACACACACACATTTATATATATATATGTGTGTGTGTGTGTGTGAGTGAGTATATATAAAGTGTTTAAAAAAACAATTGCATTTTGAACCATTCCTAAAATGTTCCTTATTAAAATGAACTTTAAACTGTCAAATAACACAAATATCGTTTAGAATCTTTATTTATAATTTACTATTGTATGTCTATATATTTTGTTTCATATTTATTATTATTAATTTGAATTAAATTTAAGTGTGGAGGGATTATATATAGGTAGATAAATATAGATAGATAGATAGATAGATACAGAGAGAGTATATAACACACACACACACACAATAATACACACACACATATATATATATATATATATATATATATATATATAATAACTTTCTTTTAAATAGTACTATTGAATTAAATTATACAAACAGTCGCAGACAATTTCAGTTTCACAGAACAATTTTATTTTAGGGGAGAGAGAGACCATTTCCACACGGCGGGAATTACATAACTCCTCCGTTGGATACAGATTATGACAGCATGTGTTTAACAACGAGAGTAAGCAAGAGAGTAGGAGAAGAGAGAAAGTTTTTCGCTGTGTTTTAATTTGTATACTAGGGAAATTTCACTATATACGTCAGAGATCATATGGTCTGGATGCAGGGACTTCAAGGGAATTTAAGTGTTAACTTAAGGTCTGGTGGGGATCATCCCTACAGATCTGGAGTGTGTGATATGCTTATTCTGCAATTTTTTTAGAACGCGTGATTGAATAAATTAAAAGGAAAAAAGGAATAATATGAGGAAATAAGAATGAACATTATCTTTTAAAGGAGAGAATGGGTTAATTTCGTAAATTAAATTATTATGGTGAGAGTTTAATGGGAATTAAGTTAAATCATTATATATATATATATATGTGTGTGTGTGTGTGTTTGTAGTTTCAGTAAATGAAAGAAAATAAAGAATAAAGGAAAGCATATTTTATAATTGACTAGAATTTTTTCTATAATCCATTTATTCTTTTACATTTAGGTTTGTCATGTATGGAATGGATTTAAAAAAACCTAAGGATAGTTTCTGTAAAATGTTACAAGATCAGAATCATCAGTCTCAGATGCAAAAGGATTTATTTCCATTTTGTGGAACTTATAATTCATATTGTGAGCTGTATAGTGGATTGTAAATAATATAAATGTAGCTTTATACTATACTAATGAGAAATGATGCTAAAAAAGCACTTTTTAAGCGTACAGTTGTTATACGATAAACAAATATATTCAGCCAAAATGTAGCTATAACATTTAAATTTAAAATGGAAATGTTTTATCACCCCAATTTGTTACTTTTCTCTAAGTTCAAAATCTGTTAAATGTATAATTTCGCATATAATCCCAAAATCTCTAATTTCAATCGGTTTGAGTGGAATTTAGTCTAGATAATTTTAGTGTGTGTTTTCAGAATTGACAAAATAGACACATATTTATTACATTCTTAGTTATTAAATTTCTCCCTTTTTTTCTGAAGGACACTTAAACCAATTCTATGACTTAAAAATTTATACAGAGTTTTCTTCAACGTTTATACTCATACTTAAATTTAAAGTATTGAATTTGACTCATACGTTTTTAAGGTAAAGGAAAAAATCAAAGGTAAATGTAAAGAAAAAATCTGAAGAAAGAAGCTTTGGAACTTTTTTTAATAGAGACGCAGAATATTTTTATTTATATAAGTTTTAAGTAAATTATCAACATATTAAGAATTTTCAAAGAGGTTTATCTCTTATTATATAGTACAGAAAATGATTTTTTTAATATTGTAATTTTCAAAAGAATATAAGTCGCAAGGGACATTTTGCTTAAAAGAAAAGCCTATTTGATCATGTACCCTTCAATGCAAGTGTAGCAAGTACCTCATCACAAAAAATACTCTTGAAGAATAATCCTATCAATAAAAAATTATTATTAATAGTAATAACTGCTTAAAATATTTTGATAAATAAAATACTTTTTTGTGTCATCTGCCACACACACTCACTGTCTCTTCTCCTTCTATTTGGAATTTCTAATATTTAAAAAAATTCTCTTGTGGAACTTAATTTTTAAAAAGAGTGTAGAAAATTAGAAAAATTACATTTGAAATAAAATATGACAAGAAAAATAAAATAATGGGTCGACCAGAAAGCTTGAGCTGATAATCCGCAGTTGTGTAAAGAACAGATTTGAATATATCAGAATTATTGAAAACAAATTACATGCGTGTATATTTTAAAATAGAGTACTTCTGGCATATTTAGAAAAATGATTGTTTACATTGTATTCATTGATATAAATTTATGTGCCTTGAATCCGGAGTCAACAAAATACAATATTGGCTTTTAATAGTTTTCTTTCACCGAAAAGGCAACAACAAGTGACAAAAAAGTTATATAATTTTCATGGCGTAGGTTCCTTTACTGAATGAACTGTGCAGAAGTGGTTTCCTAAGTTTAAAGCATGTGATCTCAAACTAAAAAATCAAGAACGTACAGGTAAGCACTCAAAGGCAAAGTAGGATCAGATTAAAACACTGATCAAAAATGACTCCTATTGTACAACATGTAAAATAGCAGAATTGTCAACCCGTTCGCTATAACCTTATCACAGGCAATACGCTCGTATTGGCTCTCCTGTGCCCAGCGTATCAATAGAGATACGCTCGATGAAAACGTTTTATTTGATTTTTTTAATGTAATATATGGCGTTACAATATCGCGAAATCTATATAGATAAGTTATTTGGAGTGTTTACCTTGGTGATATGGGCTTGGATTACGCTTCTGGTTACCAGGAGGGGAGAGAGTAATTGTTAAAAGCACGTGCTGCAGCGCGGCTCTTTAAATGTAATGATATGGTTTAAAGGTTGTATTTGCTTTCTGTTTGCTTTTTTCTTTCCTGCTTGCTTCTTAGAAGTTCGAAGGGGAATTTATGATCCCTTATGGGTGTTAGGGCTTTTGGTAGCAGATGTTCTCAGCTGTTCGTTTCATTGGATCAGTTTTTATTTGTAGCGATAGTCACGAAGAAAAGAAAGTATTTATCTGATACTGAATTTGTGAAATAATAAATGAATCTGACATTAATGTTTGCGAAAATAATCAAAATCTGTGCATAGACATTAAAGTAAAAAAAAAAGGACTAAGATGTGCCCTTTGCTTAAAATCTTGCGTGAAGTGTCAAAATATGTGTGTAAGACATATGACATTGTACTATGCATTGAATTGTTTTTTATAAATATACCATACAGCAAAATAAAATTTATCTTCTATATCTATATATTCCATATAATGGTACAGCGCCATGAAAGTTATGTAACATATGTAAATATGTTTTGTATTTTCTTAAAAGTATGAATTTTTATGTAATTTTATGTATAAGACATTCAATTTTTGATTAAATCCTTTTTTCTTTTGTATATATTAAGTTTTTTGCATTTTAAATAATAAATGTAAATACTAAAATATTTTATTAAATAGCCGATTTTAGAGGAATTTTTTATCACGAATTGGGCTTAATATCTAAAATCGTCTGGGCACAGCATAACACACCGCGGTAAGAAGCCGCGGGCCCAGAGAAGAACTTCTTTTTTTCTCCTTCCGGTAGCGAAAGGGTTAAAAATATATTAAAGTCCACCATCCATGAACATTTTGTGAATTTTAATTGTAGATAATGTTTTGATGTAAAGGTTTCCCACGATTTAACGGAGGAAAATCTAATGAATCACAATTCCATTTGCTACTAGCTCAATAAACGCGATGAAATGACATCATTTTTGAAGCTTGTAGTGATAGACCATCGAAAATAAATAAAGGTTTTGGGAAAAGAGGAATGAACCGCCTTTAACGTCCCCCAAAGGGACGAAGAGGGCAATGTTCTGTGTCTGGTGGAATTTAAAAGAAATCCAACACACATTTTGAGCTTTTATCAAACAACGAGAAAACAAATTCAAAAAGGTATTGCTAACAATTAGACGAATCAAAGAGAGAAATTGAACAAAAATGTCCCGAAAGAGAGAATTGGAAGGATGTTATGTTTTTTTCAACACATATCGCGGCTTCGAGTGTCTGACAACTCGATAAAAGCTGCTGATATTCTGTTTGGATGTTCTACTCGTACCATATTCGCCAGACCTTGCGATCTCAGAGAGAGAGGGAGAGTTTTCTACCTATTTCCATCATTACAAAAATTACAATAGAGGAAAAAGCTTCAACTCTTTGGTCAAGATAAAAAATTATGTTGCAAAGAGTAGCACCGAAATCCCTGAGAGGCTCTGGATGGGAGGAATTTTCGAGTTGTCTGAAACACGGAGAAAGTGTATGGAATAGCACTTACATAATTTAATAAATGTATACCAAAATATAAATGTACATCGTTTCAGTTTGTGACATTGGGCTATTCGCGGTTTCTCTTCACTAACCTTGGGGACTTTCAATTGAGATTGATTGGTTTCACTAAACAACCTTTGCCCAACCAAAAATGAAACGTGATACGTAAAGTTAGTATGTAAAGCAGTTAGGAATGAAGTGAAATGGTTGAGTTGGGAAATATATAAACTCCGTCGGAAGGAGTAGAGTATCTGAAAGAGGATCTGAGAGTGAAGCTGTAGGTGAGGTGAAGCTGAAGTGTTAGATAAGGGAAAGGAGGTATTAAAGTTTACAATAGAGGGTTCGAGCAAAGATTGCAGTAGAAGGATTTTGCCTAGTGTTTGCAACAGTTTCTCCAGAGTCTGAGTTGCAGTCGAGGAAGGACTAGTGGTAAGAGTTTGTTAGATTACTATTGGTGGGTTGAACTAAGGTATTAGAAAGCTTACCCGAGAGAGCAAAATCATTTCTGTCATAGTAAATATATACTAATAAATTGTTGAAGCTTTGTTTTGGTGATTCTGTAATTATTTGTGTCGTAGTGTTTAATAATTGAATCTAGTGATGGCACAAGAGGACGCCCCGGTCGGGCGGGTGCCACAAGTTTTTTTTTTTTTTTTTTTTTCCAAAATCGGCATAAACTTTCAGGACAATACAATATTTAAGGCAAGTCATTTCGTACTTATTTAAATAAGAGCAATAAATTCTAAGTAATAAAGCTTTATTCAAGAAAAGATGGAATATTCATCTTCTCTAAAAATAACATCAATTTCTACTTCGAAAAGAAAGCCAATGTTAAGAATCCTTTGATATTTTAGAAAGAAAGCATCCATATACATTTAAAAATAGCTTATATACTAGATTTTCAAAGAATGAAAATAAATTTTAATTTTATTAGAAATATAAAGATGCCAAATTCTTTAAGCAAAATCATATGGAATAAAGATTCTTTTAAAATGTATTGTTATTTTATACCGTTAAAATTAATTTCGTTTTTATATTCGATTTTATCCCACATTCTTAAAAGATTCCGTTTCTCATGTGTTTTATTTCTTGCTCTGGAAATATCCCTTTTTCCTCTTGAGACTCCGACATTCTCAACAAAACTTTAAAGCAGACTCACTGATACATCGTGTTTTAATGAATATATACTGAGATATTTATTTCTTATATCATCAGTTATACTCTGGATTCTGAGAATTTGTAGATTATTATGTCTGTTTCATGGATCTAAATGTAAATTATTCAGCAAATAAAACATCATATAATATATTTTTTACCAGGTATATATTACAATTAACGCAATATATTCACAAAATATTTGTATTTAAAAACATACATAGGAAAAACGTATTATAGAAATTATTTAAAAATGATTTTGTTCAAAACATTACAGAAACTTATTATTCCAGTTACACAAAGAAATAAAAACACAGAATATTACATTCAAATTTTACTGAGTCTCGCAAGCATAATTTAGCAACTGAAGCAAGAGTACACTTATTAGAGCCGAAAGAATAAAGAATATTTTCCGCTTTCTGATAACTGTAACGGTTTTCAAAACAGCTTTTACTCCAATTTTGACTTTGGTGTTATGCATGTAATTCTCGCAGTAAAAACCATAAAACTATATTTACCTTCACTTATTTTAGTTTTAAATAGCATATGATCTAGGTTATTACCTATAAAGCTGTATGATAATTATTTAGGAAGAGAGAGGCAGCGATGTCAAGGATCAATTTTATTTTTTCTTGGTTTAATTATGCATGGTAACCCACTACGATAATGTTTTTCATGTAAGGTCCCATGTTGTCATTATCGCTTTTCAGTAAAACTATCATGTTATTTAATCTAAGTTTCCAAGCTACTTTCTTTTCTTTTGTACATTTTTATTTTATTTATGTGACAAAATGTAGAACATTCTTTACGCGTGATTTCAGTTTGGATGTGGAGACGGATCAATCTGAGGAATTATTAGAGAAGTTTTGAGTCAAGTCACATTTAGATCTATAGTACCCGCTGATCATCATTTAACTCACATTCCATCACTTGTCCAATAATATAGTCACTAAATTAAACAATCAAATACAGAGAAAGACAGATGACAATTAAGTTGAGTTTATTAATATTTCGTAGGTTATAGATAAAATTTATTATCTTCCTTCAACTATTCTGCATCAACATGTTTCTAATCTGGTCTAACATCAATATTAAAGATCAACTTACCAAAATACTTGGGTTCGAGTGAATTAAATTGCGATGGTTAGGGATTCGAGTGGTTTACCTAGCTGTTGGACAGCAATCTGTGTAATTTCACTCAGGTTAACTACGTTTTTACAAAAATAATCACTTCACCAATGTCTATACACTTTAGATAACACAGACCCGAAAGTAACTTCCGTGTACTATTTGAGCCCGTTACATTAGCAATCTTGCAATTACCGTATAATTTCTGTACCTTTCAAATTTTGTCACTGTTGCTTTTATACGATTTAATTGTATACACAACGTTAAAGTTGACATCATTTGCGTAACTAGATTTCATTTGGTTGGAAAAAAAAAGTCTAAACACAAAAATATAATAGACAAATCATGAGGAGACAAATGAGTGTCCTTATAACTTTATTGATCTTCCTTAAAACATGTATTTTGGGTAATTGATCATCAACGCGTTTGCAATCTAGTTTAACGTCAATATTAAAGAACAATCCTACCAGCTTCTCCGGTATGATTGATAATTCGTGAGGATAAGAAGATTTCTGAGGCTTCTTTAACTCTTACTCACTCCGAGAAATCCTATATGATTTTTCAGTAAGAATATATGTTGGTTCAGGCATATGAACTACGTCTACGCACTATTAAACAGAATCTTCTAACCGCTAGCTTTCAACTTCTTACTTCTAATCTATCACCTCGTTTGTATTCAGTTAGGTTTCTCTTATATATACATGCTTCTTCTATTCAATCCATTATAATACTTTAGTTCAATAATTTACATAGATATCGTTTCATTTGGTTGGATTAAAATTTTATTTTATGCTATTCTCTTTATTAAACGTCGCCAAAGTTAGTGAACAGAAAATCGTAAATAACCCAACATTATAGAACTAATTCTAAATATTGGTTTGAACAAGGTCGAACAACTATTGATAACCCTTTTTTTAACGCATGGCTTAAAGTACTTGCACGTTTATTAAGGTACATTTAGTTACAACGCTTCTTTACATGGAGTGCTTTAAAATCATATACATATATGTAAAAAATCTCGTAAAAGACACACATAAATGTGATTGGTAAAATATAGGGAGACCCAATTCATTACAATTTTTTTTGTCTTACCTATGTAACTAAATAAAAGCATGCTTTAATCGTATATTACCTAATTAAAATACATTCGACGTAAAAGATAATTCTTTAACTTAAAAAAATAAAAAGTAGCTTGTTTTTAATTATTTTTGTCGGTGGTACAATCAATGCGTTAATACTCTCTCAACAAAAAATATTAAAACTCCAATAAAAAAATCTGCGTATTGGATTTATATATTATTATTATACATAAAATATTACTGAGTTTTTCAAAAAAAAAAAAAAAAAAAAAAAAAAAAAAAAAAGATTTTTCCTGATATTCATATAAACTGTATAACTTTATTTTTTTGAAAAAATAATACTTATTTTTAACGTTTCTTTTAATCTCGCATATTTACTGTCTAATTTTAAGAGGCTGGTTCAAAAAATACTTGTATTTAAAGACATGTGTCATCTTTAAGATAAATTGTTGTTATCATTGAGTGCTGCAATATGTTAAATGGACCCGAAAGGAATTTGACATTAATTCATAAGTTAGTTTGGATTCGGTAATAATTTACTAACCAAATCAAGTTTTGGTTGCTGCTGCGTCGAGTTGTCATCATCAATGAGATTTCGATTCTTTATTTTACTCTGAAACACAAAATAAAACAAAAACTATCCTTTGTTTCTGGTAAATCTGCTGTAAAGAAGGCGATGATGATCCCATCGGCAGGAAACGTTATGATAAATAATTTTCCAGGTGCGAATGGCATCATAACACGAATTCGAGTATCTGATATTTAGACAACTGTCAAGCGAGTCCAGATGCTTACTAAAAACAAACCGTTTTCGAAGCTACGAGAGCCATCTCTTGCAATTTTTAGGACTTGTTGAACGACCCTCGTATATCTTAGTGAATGCCAATGTAAGTCTTTTAAGTTCTCGAATAAATATTTTTACCGAAAAGACATTTTTATTCATTGAAAATATATCTGAAAATTTTCAAAATAATCATACTGAATTTGCGTTGTGATAAAAATAAGTTTTTAAAGCAAATATACGATAATGAATTAATAATCAATTATTATTTGAAAAAGTATACTCCAAAATTTTATATTTTTACTCAAATGCTGAAAGAAAAATGAATAAAACATTTCTTGAATTTCTTAGATTGCCAAATACCCTAACCTAAATTTAATTTCGAATCCATACTGTAATTGTCTTACATTAATGTACAGTAATAATGTTACTACCTTTAAAAAAAACTCGCAATTTTGTTTTCTATGAAAAAACAAAATATTACTGTGGATCATAACCATCATTTTGAAACTTAATATAACTCTCTCTCTCTCTCTTTACTGAATTTAAATGATTCAATTTATCTAGTACTATCACTTTCAAGTTTGATTTAATTTCTAATCCATTAAATCGAAGATATGCTTGTACAAAACCGCAAATAGTGTGCACAAATTATGTGCATGAAGAAACCGAAATACGTCTAACATGTATTTTGATCTTCTTAAAATATTTCAAGCTTCCATGTCAAAAGTACTTTCTAAATGCACTTTTAATAACTGATAAAAGTATCATTAAGATTCAGAAATGCCTTCTGAATGCTTTAAGTAAACAAAACCGAAAGCAATAGTTTCATCGTGATATGGTTATTGGAAACCAGAAATCAATATACGAGTATGTAGATGCATATCCTTTGAAATATTATCCTTTGCGTAAACAAGCATACTTCGAGTAATTCATATTAATATCACCTATTGAAGCTTTTAGGATGAACTATTTGTTTATTCTGCAGAAAGTCAAGAAATATTACTCAACATAAACTATGCCTTTCCAATATTGAACAACATTCCAAATATTTTAGGCCTGTTCTCGAATAATGTTTAGGAATAGAAACCAAAATTGGAATACGTTTTCCGATAAAAAGAAAGAGCTTGAACATTAGTTTCTTCTGATTTCGTTATTCTTTACACAGCATCAGATATCCTAATCTTACTCATTGTATTTCTGAATCAAAACCTTATTTACTGATGTAAAATGTATTCCATGTTTCATCTCCAGTACTATAGTGCTAAATGTCCTTTAAAACTTTACGCATCTGAGTGAAAGCTGATGTATTTTTAGAATGTTCCTAAATTTCTTGAGAACTGCAAGATAAACGGATGTATGTGTTACAACCTCGCAAACTTATATGAAAATTGAAACTATTTTCTGCCTGGAGATATGGTCGAAGATTCAATTCCTTGAAATTAGGTGAAGAAAAACTAAAAGTCAATGCAGTAGGTCACAAAAGAAACTACAATGAAGCTCCACTACAATTTATAGTAATTGATAAAATGATAATTGATGCAATTTTTTAAATAATTTATAAAGACTCGTTTTCTTTTGTATCTTTCATTATGTAGAGGATATTATTCTGTTTCATAGATTCTACATCTTCCCAGGAACACATGTTCATTTCTAGAAGTTTTACTAGGGAGGTTCAAAAGGAATGGAATTGGGGTGTTTCTGTAGTATTGTACAACAATAGGCTTTCTTTTTTTTTAAGAAGTCTATCCATGCCTTTGACGATCTGCACATCCGAAAGACTCATCGTCATAACTGTTCCCCTCGATGGACAGTTTTTGCCTTCTTTGGACCAAATTTTCCTGAAGCAACCAAATGTTTTCATCACTGCTGGGTTTCCAGTGAATAATGATTAATCCAGTTTTCATGGATAATAAACGCTCGAAGCAAAATTAGAACCTCTCAAAAAGGCAAATGAAATTTGGAAAGATTCAAAGGTTATTTATGATTTGGCTCCAAATGACTGTCAAAATATATTTATCCTATGAATCAGCATTACATACGCTTTGACCACAATGATCAGTTACAGTACACAATGGTAACACCAAATTACCTTAGCCCCTCCGTCTGTCTATAAGCACAGGTACTTTTTGAATAATTCCTCGTAAATGCAAATATATGATAGAGGAAGTAAATTGAATTTTCTAATTTATATGGGAAGTTATACATAAATGTATTTTGGTATATAGCTTAGAGAGTAGTTAAAGCTTTGAATACTACTAGATCTGATGGAGGTATTACCTTCTGCCATCAACCATATCTAATTGAAAGTAATTACGAATATGAAGGTTTTAAATTAATGATTTTGTCGAGTTCTTTCACAAGTTTGAATAGCTTATCATATTTGCTTTTGTTAAATTATTTGTTGGTTAATACTTAGTATTGTTTCATTTGTCTCATTATAAAATGTTTTTCTGTGTGCGTGTTAAGTAAAAAGAATGCCTTTGATCGTTACTAAGTCCTGTGTGATTCTGACTTTTTAAAATATTTGTTTAACTACCAAAGTAATAAGAACTAAGGTTAGAAGACAACCTTAAAGTCATACCCCTTAATGCTTTTTATTAGTTTTTTAAGCGCATTATTATGGAACACTGCTATTGCGTACTAATCAATCATATTGAATGCCTCATTGTAAGTAGATATTTCGGGGAAAAAATGTTTGTAAACCTTTCATAAATTTAAGACATTTCAAATGCAGGGAATTTCGAAGAATAACAGAATCATTTTATTTAATTAATTTGGCTACGAATATATTGTACTCAAGGAGCGAATTTCAAGGTTCGTGAATTTCATTATGAAAGTAACTAATTTTTGAGCAGCACACTTTTAG
This sequence comes from Nephila pilipes, assembly GCA_019974015.1. Taxonomy (NCBI): domain Eukaryota; kingdom Metazoa; phylum Arthropoda; class Arachnida; order Araneae; family Nephilidae; genus Nephila; species Nephila pilipes. The sequence goes on along the minus strand of BMAW01057714.1, from coordinate 339,283 downwards.
ATGTAATAGAATAGAGATTTGGAAAAAGATTTCAGAAAAGTAACGCATTTATGCGAATGTTAATATCTTTTATTCACTTTTCTATTTTAATCACCTGGATTAATTCACCGGTTTTATTCCTAATATATTTAAAATCAAGCTAGATATTTTTTTACAATGTTCTTTAATTTTTTTTTTCTGAATCAGTGTAAGATGGGAATGTATTCTCTACGCGTTCTGCGATGCCACTTACATTGTATACTTGATACAAACTATTGTGTTATCTAATTGTTTCTCTTTACATATGAGGAGTTTACATCTCTTTTAAATTTGATTGATTTGTGATATTAGACTATACTTGATTTCCTCCTCCTCACGCTCGGAGACTCATATCAATTTCTATTGCATAAAATTACAATATCTTACTAATTAAAGTCAGACCTGATTGGGTAAATTAGACGAAGATAGAATTGAAGCAAAGTGATTCAAATATAATGATAAATAAATGATAAGCAAGTAATGGAAACTGAAGGGAGATTGGGGTTAATGACTTACTGTCAAAAATTATTTTTGAGATTGCAATTATTTTGTTAGTTTTGTGGATTAAAGATAGTTTCAATAAAAATCAAGCTACTTAGTTTCAGTTGAAGGGAGTTGTGGAATTAAGCACGTATCCACAGGTAAGGTACTTATTTAAACCCCCCATAAATTAGGATTGTGAGTTAAGTTGAGATCCTAGAAAAAGGAATATTAGATACTCTACATAGATAATAAATAAGGAATTCTGTTTTATTTTTACGTGTTTTCAATTGGAGGTTAGTAGTTTTTGACTAATACTATATTAGATAGAGATTTGGCTCTAGAGATGGGTAATGAATGGCATACGTCAAAGATTGAGTGAGTGAGTGATTCACAGATTGAGTGAGTTATTGAATGATTGACCTTCACAATTACCTCGTAACTGTGAAGGTTCGAGTAACTTGGTCAACACTTGAGCAGGTTTGACACATTCTAAATAACGCCTCTAAGGAGGCAGCTGCTTAAGAAACAAGTTATCGTTAACAAAAGGTATCCACATCGAATCATTTTTATTATCTAAGATCTATTGATAGTAAGTGGTCTTGTACTTTTCATCCGCCAATAAGTACTTTTATTTCTCTCAAGAAAATTGTTCTGGAATTCAAAAATGATTCCATTGGTTGAATCCACATCATTCATAAAAGAATATTTTTATTTTACAGTAAAAATACCTTTCATTTTCATCGTATAAGAATAATGCATGATTTTTTAATTATTCCATAATTCACTTAAATATTTAAAATCCACAAAAGGAAATTAAATATTTTTTCAGAATTTTTTTTCCTCCATTGAAAATTCAGCTGAACACCTTTAAGTTAAATCACTGAATTCACGTTTAAATCGGTTGGAAGAATTTAATTAATTATTATTTAAAATTTAGATTCATAAGGAGAAATTTGAGTATATATGAAAAAAATCACATACTTTTAATACCTTGAAATGTTATGAAAATGTTATTAAACATTTTTGTGTGCAATATAATAATATTAAAAATATTTTTACGGACTCTCATGAAAATTAAACTAAAATTAGACAATATGCTAAAAAGTGTTTGGTATAAGTTTCACTATTGACTCGATGGCATTCGCGTTTCTGGTAATAGTCCCATTGAAGTGTAATGAATTTATAAACTTTAAAGTATAATTTTTAGTTTATTTTTTCCAAAAATGTTTAACTTTATTAGTTGTATAAGCAATGTTCTTCAAATATTTCTATCCTCTTGTGAACACACTATGTAATAAAATGGGCTTACTAATTATTTTTAATAATTCAATTAAGATAAATGTACTTTGTTTTAGGGCTTTATATTTGATTGTATGTATTCTAACACAAGTATAAATGTACATTATGCATTAGCGTTTTATGTATTAAGAGGCATCCAAAGTTAACTGTGATTATAAGATGATGCAAAAGTATTAAAACAATATTTACTTCTTATCATCCTAGATATTTTACTGTAAATTCATAAACTAGAATTTTTAGTTTTTTATTATTTAATATATTACTTGAATATATAATCTCTTGCCTTAAATACGAATGTATACTTACTGAAGGCAAGAGATT